>JABCJV010000269.1:0-79598 GCA_013184325.1 Fusarium luffae
CCCGTTGGATTTACCATTGGTTACTCCATGGGTTGACCCATTGGCTACCCCGTTGGATTTACCATTGGGTTTACCATTGGATGCCCATTTTGGCACAGCCAAAGCCTCCTTCACTTCATTAAGGTCCTTCTGATGACTCTTCTGCACAGATAGAATATCCAGACTAGTCATCACCATCTTGAAATGCTTCAGCCAGTCAACATCCTCGGGCTTCATCCTAAAAGCAGGAATCATAAGCTGAATCCCAGTTTCCTTGGAAGTCGCAATCAACTTGGAGATAGCCTCATAAAACTTAGACTCATCCACTCCACCAGGATTGCGAACCGGGAGACCAAGTGTGACCTTGAGGTCCGAAACTCCGAGCATAAGCGCGTTCACGCCGGGAACCCTTGCGATAGCATCAAGATTATCTACTGCAACCTTTTGGTTTGGTTTGGTTAGTCATAACATAATTAAATGTAGTAAAACGGCAGCTCTTACCGTGCTCTCAATCTGACAAATAACAGCGATGTTTCTGTCGGCAATTGTCTCCGACGTCCAGCCGTCGGGTGCAATATTTGTTATCCCATTAAGCAAGGCAATTGGTGAAACCGATCTGCTTCCGCCACTGTAAGCGTGGCGCACCTTGTTGACAGCCAAAGCGGCCTGGTCAGGTGTATCGATTTGTGGAAAGACTATGCCAGCCGCACCTTGTGAAATCTGTCAGATCGGGTGTCTAGTCTAATGGTCAGACTGCGGCGATAGTACTTACCTGCATCTAAAGCGTAGGCCAACAAATCCGATTCAGGGCTGGGGATGCGAACTAGCGCACAGGTCTTGCCCTGGCTTGCAAAGTTGATCGTTTGTATAACGGAAACTAGATTCTCTGGGTTGGTTGCACTGCGATACAGACAATCAGACAGACGTTAGATAAGTTGAATTACGTGCCTCCACTTGGACAGCGTGGGCAGAACTTACACGTGCAGAGTGTCCACGAAGACAAAGTCAAAGCCAAGCACAGCTACGGTTCGGGCCATCTGTGTATGCGGAATACCAAGCATGGCGCCGAACAAATGCGGCGGCCCTTTGCTTGATCCCTCATGACCCTCTGCACCGATTGCGGCGTTCAGGTATGAAGGCTGGAAGAGAGAATGGGCTCGGTAACGGTCCATGACGAGTGATTAGAAGAGATATCCCGACTGATGCTCTGTGTAATTTGTGTTTTGGGAGCCAGCATATATATCTCTATATATGTAGACAAGGTTATGTAATTATGTCATACATGTAAACAAGGATATGTCCTCAGTATAATGTGATTTGAAGCACATATGCATAGTTTCAATCTTCTTTCTCATAGGAGATATGGATTTCAGAGGCATGAGATAATCATAATAACACATGTGGGTATAGGCGTCTGAACCACCTAGTACTAAATGTCGCTATGGAAATCAGAGATGCAGGCGTAGTGCATCATGTCTGAGCGGCCCAATGTGAGACTCTCTTTTTGCCTAGTTTTACCATCAGCGAGAAGTAGCCAATAGCTAGCTTTCCCTTCAAAACTCTCTCCAGTGACCCTAATTTTGAACTTCGTTGCTCCCACCTAAATACTACCGATTACGATTAAGACGACCTTGTCGAATATTTCTACAGAGATAAAACTAAATATCAAGGAGGCAAAAACCTTTAGGTGATTGAATTGGTATAGTAAGAGTGTAAATAAGGCACTCTCGTTTTCTCCCGAGGAAAAAATAGTTGGCTTTACAGATCGATTACATATTCCTTGCCAGGGAATCTAGTATATGGTTTCCTCCCAAGTCTTTCAACTATGCCCCGTTGGGTGTGCTTTTAGGAAAGGCCTCAAACGCCTTCATGTCGATACATGAAGGGGACGGGACATGAGCATCTGCTTACCCGCAGGTTTGAAACTGGCTTTTCCATGCCTACTCTTATCGAATATGTACTTCCGTGGCGTAGTGAGACTTGCATATCCCAAATCAAACATTCTTCCCGATGTCGTCAGCAGGGCGGTGACCGCCACTCCAGATTGGCCCAATCAGTGGCTGCCACGACAAGGACCTTCTGATAGGCGTCAAAAGCTACGCATTATTGCGCGATTTAATAAAATAAGACAACTGAAGCAAGCCATACTTGATGTTGTTCTTTTCTCGCAGGGTGGCTGAAGATGCCCGTGTACAGTACTCACTAGCGTATGCGTGTATGTACCTAGTTACGATAGGCGATAGACTAATGTAGGTGGCGGGGAGCCGTCACTGTCGGTACTTGCTTAGTGACCACCCTCAACTAACGCATGGGCTAGAGGAGCTATTTCCCGCGCCGTGCCATACATTCGATCACAAACACGGGTCGGGTCTTGTCGGTCTTTGCCGTTTGTGGATTAGAGGCGAGAGGCGGGGACTGGTCGTGGAAGGTGTTTCAAGCATGCGTGCTATCTCCGGGGCAGGACGGGACACCGTACATTCCATGTCTCGACTACTGCCTATCTCTTGAATTTTATATGAAACATACATATTATTTCATGCGATAGATCGCTTCCGGCTTGGGACAATTGTTTCTTGGAGCCTGACGCGTCATCTTCAGGTCTTCGACCCTTGCTTTCAGCTTGATGATCTCTGCCAAAAAGAGACATCTATCACCGCCTTTCGTCAATGTCATCTGAAAATACAATTACAGTGCTGCTTGTACCGCCCGCTACTCTGCCTGACCACCAAGTGGAATGGGCTTTTGTTTCTCTTTCTCATTGTTGTCTGAAGTAACGTACGCAGTGGCGCAGGTCTGTCAGCTCGACCACCGCAACTCGGATTTTTTTCTCTGTCCTGATCTATTCGATTTTTTCCTCCGACGAAATTGTTTAGTCTCTCCCAACCACCATCGCTAAGCTAAGATGGTCACACATGTAGCTGTGCTGGACGACTATCATGGTCTTGCAAATTCGCACTTTGCCAAATTGGACGCCTCACAATTTGCCATCCAGTATTTTCCAGCAACGTTGCGACCGTATAATCACCCAGGCACATCGCAGGCTGAGAAAGATGAATTGGTTCAAAGATTGGAGCCATTCGAAGTCATTGGTGAACATGGCCCATCTCTTTTTCGCAAACACGCTTACTAATGCCCCGTGCCTAGCAACGATGAGAGAAAGAACACCATTCCCCAAGGAGTTAATTGAGCGTCTTCCTCGACTCAAACTTCTTCTCAGCGGTGGTCGTCACAACAAGGCGATTGATACGGATGCTTGTCGGTCGCGAGGTATCCCAATCACAGGCAGCGATGCCAGAATGGCCACCGTTTCTACCCTGGAACACGTAATCACCTTGATTCTCGCTGCTTGTCGTGACATTCCACACAACGATGCTGCTATCAAGGCCGGGGAATGGCAGACCAGCCTCGTCACTGGAGTTACTGCTAAAACTCTTGGTGTTGTCGGCCTTGGACGGCTAGGCAGCTCTGTTGCTCGAATCATGAGTACAGCATTTGGGATGAAGATTATCTGTTGGAGCTCTAATCTTACTCAGAGTATTGCTGACGAGCAAGCTAAAGCCCAAGGCTTGCCAATCGACACCCAAGACGGCGATAAGACGTTCAAGTTTGTGAGTCGAGAAGAGCTGTTCTCTACTTCTGACATAGTGACCGTGCATCTGCTGTTGTCAGACCGCACGCGGGGCTTGATCACGTCGGAGGACTTATCAAGAATGAAGCAATCTTCATTTTTTATAAATACCTCCCGTGGACCATTGGTGGTTGAGGATGAGTTGCTTGCAATTCTCAAGGCAGGGACTATTAGAGGAGCTGCACTAGACGTGTTCAACATTGAACCCTTACCAACGGATAGTGAGTGGCGAGACACGAGCTGGGGCACTAAAGGCAAGAGTCGGGTGCTTCTGACACCACATATTGCATACGTGGAAGAGGGCGTCATGAATGAATTCTATGAGCATCAGGTCGCAGAATTAGATAGGTGGTCGAGGGGAGAGGCCTTGAACAATACTATGTATTAATGGTTGTGATCACCTTGATTAAAATGCACATATTCAACTGACTATCATGCCATTTGACTACTGACCAGAAGTGACAATCAACATACATAAAGGTCATATAGTTTTTGCCCGTCTATTCCAAATCCTCAAGCCAGCTTAAAATCTCTACATTACTCGACGAGGCATACTTTGCCTTGGGTAGTGGGTGACTGTGACTGTCCTTGTTAGAATCATAAGTACTTTTATTTCGCTTGGGTGATTCTGGTTAATCACTTTCCGAGGCTGGCGGGAATGCGGCGATTAGACCCTATTCTTGGGGGAGCACAGGAAAGGACGGGAATATAAAGTCATGAAGGTTTTTTTTGTAATGAGTGGTGGACCATCACGGACCTGTTGCTTGAGCAACACTATTCTGAATGGTGCAGCATGAAAACCAATCGTCGAACTAGCTAAGAGAAGAGGGATCAAGGTCGAGGAGCGATACGATTATTAGTTGGATAGGTGATGATGTAAATCAAAAAGGGGACTAGCGTATAGCATTGAAGTCCTTCACCCTATGTTTCATTTCCTATCCATCGTTGAGTGCAGCGTGTGTCGCTTGACGAATGAGATGCTGAAAAGGGCCATTGCAGCCCAGCAAACCATCATCAACCACACAATCCTGAAGGATTCCATAAATGCTGCCATAACACCATGCCACCAACCTTCTGGGAGGTGCTTTAGCTCTTCTAGCCCACCTAGAATACGTTGGATCTCCTCAGGTCCGCCCGGTCTGTCTCCAAAAATGTCCCATAGCATCTCTTTGAGATTGCTTTGATAGGCTGTAGATGCCATTGTTATACCAAGCGTACCACCTACGCTCCTAGCCAAAACTGCAATGGATGTTAGTGACATGAAGGTCGACCGTCCGTCCGGCCGGCAGTGGATGACGATGGGTCGGTACTTACAGATAGCTGATGTGACAAGTGCTTGCTGCGAGTGTTCGACTGCAGCAAGGCATGAAACAGTGGCCGTGGTGAGCACAGTGCTGAAACCTCCACCAACAAAGAACAAAGCGAGAGGGGTCATGTATTTCGGACTGTTCTCGTCTTGGAGAGTAAATAGGATAGTACCGACAATCAAGACTAAGGCACCCAATACTCCAAAGGGCCGGTATTTTCCGGTCCATGCCATCAAGTATCCCGTCCCAAGAGCACTAATCGACCCACCCAGCGGCGATGGCAGAAACTTAAGGCCAGCGGTTGTGGTAGAGTCGCCGAGTACTTGAAGGTAGAGGGGCACGTAGAATGTGGTGGCCATAAGAAGCATGGAGATGAAGAGACTGGCGCTGCAAGCAGCGAGGACTGTGCGATCCCGCAGAAGGGCCACGGGTATAATAGGTTGTTTCGCTTTCCCCTCCCACCAGATAAAGCCGGCAAAGCAAAGCATTGAAAGGGGGATAGTGGTAAGCGGTAAAGGATGTAACCATGGTACCGTGTTACCGCCCGTGTTTAGACCGAGAAGTAGCAGTATCAAGAATGAACACGTAAAGAAGGCTCCGAGGAAGTCAATTCGTGAAAGGTATGACTTGTCGGACTGCTTAGGCGGTACTTTGACCAGTACCCCTATAATCGGGATGAGTAGTAATGAAGGTGGTACTTGTATCAGGAATGCGAGCCTCCAACCGGTAACCGTGCGGTCTTGGAACAATCCGCCAACGACAGCTCCAAGCATGGCACCGGCGCCATACCACAAGTTTGCAATGCCTTGCATAATACCTCGCTTGCGCAGTGGTGTGAGATCGGAGGTTAGGAATGTAGCAATGCTAATCAGTCCACCTCCACCGACTCCCGCAATGATACGGCCGATAATCATAGAAGAATGATTTGTAGACAGACCACAGACCAAGTTTCCTGTAGCAAACAAAAGGTTGCTAAGTATAAGGCCAAGCCGTCGTCCAAATATATCCGTCAGTCGACCAGCAATAGGTTGGGTGGCTGCATTCGAGATGAGGTAAGCTGTGGCTAGCCACGAGAGCAGGCTAAGCGAGTTGAATTCGCTAGCAATAGGAGCCGAGAGAGTCGCAATAATTGTCGAATCTAATGCTCCCAGAAAGATGCCAAACCATGCAGTGGCCATGATAAGTATCAATCGTCTAAGAGGCGGTTCTTCGATGATGATAGTCCTCTCTTCATCTTGCTGTTTTGCGAAAAAGTCGCCGCTTGTACATGTCGGGTGCGAGTCCGAGTCTGAGTCGTTCAGCAGCGGTGTGGTCTCGGTAGGGAGGTCAGAAGGACGGACTTCCTCTATCTCTTGAACACGTGCCATGATGTTCTTCTGTGTCGCTCTGAAGCCAAATCGCTTGATCGGATCAAAAGTGTACCACCGGTATTATAGTTGGTATGCTTGAGGATTGTAAGGTGATGGTATGGGCAGATGAGCTTTTATAGCACCAATTCATCCCGCCAGATATCGAGATTCGTTTGAAAATTAAGTGGTGTCACGGGAAATTTGGGTGACGACCATGATTGTTGACTGAGTACATACATGTCTCACAGCACAACCTTTGCGTAATCTTTGTTCAGTGACTAGAGGCATCAGTGGGGTAGATGAGGTCCGAAGTACCAGTTGTGGCGTGCGTGGGCAAGAGTACAAATTATTTAATAGCTCATCGAGATCCGCGTTCAGCGCTAAAGAGGATCTTTTCTCCGAGCGGGAGCTAGACAATGACTAGGCTGAGCTGAGCTGAGATATTGACATGTTAACCTGGTTGCCTGAAGGGTGTTACGAAAAGTGTTATTCCAAGCTGATCCTAGCGCAAACTGCGTCCCTTACCTCGTTAACCTGAGATTGTCTAACTTGATTGGCCCTAAACCCCTGCTTTGTCGCCGATCGCGGTTCCTACCAAGTACTTTGCGAGCCGCTGTGGATACTCCAGCCGCTGTGGATACGGCGACTAGGCCCAGGACTCTTTCTTCCCGCCCTTCCAACTCCCGTAAGTGGGTAAGACTGAACAAAAGTGCCGAATGTCTTGTAACATCATATCGTTGGATAAGGGTGTGGAGGAAGGAATAGGTAGGGAGGGCTCGCGGTCTTAACTAGATAGATGTACAGATCTACGGGCCAGCCCAGCTGCCAGGTTGTTATCTGGTGGGTGGCTTGTACTAGTGCTAGGCTTTGTAATCCTTGTAACTTGTACCAAGGTAGTTTTGCCGCTGGGCAAAAAAGCCCAACTTTGAGCCGCAGAGCCTTGTTTTCATCTTTGCGGGCTTGGGTTCTAACAACCCGCCTCTGATGATATTGCAACTGATAAATAGGTCGGTGGTGTAGCTTGCTTTATCATTAGGAAGAGCAGGCGAGAGGAGAGGGAAGGTTAGGGAGATCAATAGTCTGGCAGTCGGCTCTTGAGCAGAGATTATTCCCGTGTATCAAGACTTGATGAAACACCCTAAAATTTAGTCTGTATCCTATCTATACAAATAGGTATTTTACTGCTTGAAGACGTTAATCTTTACACACTTAACCTGCGTCCAATCACCCAACGCATCAATGCCATTCTCCCTGCCAAACCCACTCTGCTTAATCCCTCCAAAAGGCGCATTCGCACTGATGCTACCCCAAGTATTAACAGTAACCATGCCCGCCTCAATTTGATCTGACACCCTTACAGCCCGACTGATATCATTCGTAAACAAAGCCGCCGCCAAGCCGTACTCGTTATCGTTAGCCAATGCAATAACCTCTTCTTCGGTCTTGAATTTGGCGATGCTGGCAACTGGACCGAATACTTCCTCGCGCATGATTGTGTCGTTGGGTGAGACGTTGATGAATGCTGTGTTGGGAATAAAGTTGCCTTGTTCTTCGGATGCGCCGTGGAGGAGTTCTGTTCCTTCATTTTTTGCCTTGGAGATGTATTCCATGATTCGCTCTTTTTGGGTAGCGCTTATGATAGGGCCTTTGGCAGTCTCAGGCAAAAGGGGATCGCCAGCAACAGCGTTCTTCGTCCTCGTCGTGAACTCGGCAATAAACTTGTCATAGATATCCTCCTGTACATAGATTCTACTTCCAGCCGCACATATCTGACCGTTATGAAGGGTAATTCCCGCCGTCGCAAACGCAAGCGCATTCTCAAAGTTGCAGTCATTGAAGACGATGCTAGGTCCTTTACCGCCTAGTTCGAGAGTTACGCGCTTGAGGTTGGACTTTGCTGCGCTGATGAGAATTTGACGACCGACGGCGAGACTGCCCGTGAACGAGAGTTTGCGGACTTGGGGGTGGTCAGCAAGAGCTTGGCCTGCGATGTGGCCCAGACCGGGAAGTACGGAAACGACGCCGGCGGGGAAACCCGCTTCGAGGATGAGTTGAGCGAGCTTTTGGCCGTAGAGGGGGGTTAGTTCGGGAGTTTTGAGGATGAGAGCGTTTCCGACTGCTAGAGCGGGAGCGAGCTTCCATGCCGTGATCATGCTAAAGGGTGTAAGTAATCTGATCAATACAATGAGAGGGTAGTATTACAGAGGAGTGTTCCATGGAACAACAGCAGCACAAACACCAATAGGCTCGCGCTTAGTATAAGCCAGTCCCTGATCAAAATCCATAGCCTGTCCATCGACCTTATCCGCCCAGCCTGCAAAGTAACGAATAGTCTCGACAGCCTGCACGACACAGAAGCCGAGTGACATATTATACAGCATGCCGCCATCAACAGCCTCTAGAGAGGCAAAGTCTTCAGCATCGCGCTCAATTAGATCAGCTAGCTTGTTAAGCAGCTTTCGTCGCTCTGCATGGCTGGTCTTCCATGTCTTCAGTGCTTCCTGCGCTGCTGAGACAGCGGCGTCGACGTCGGCGGGTTGAGCGGCTGAGACATCGCCCAGCGGGCTGTTGGTTGTAGGATTGAGGGTGGTGAGAGTCTCGGAAGATTTTGCGGGGACGAATTGGTTATTGATAAAGAGACCAGTTGGGACTGTGTGGTCAGTATATAGTATTGTTTATCATGAGATGGGCATACCTTGGATGTTGCGATCGCCCGCGCCAGTGATAGTAATGTTAGCCATTTTGACAGTAAGGAAAAACAGTAATATTAGCACAATGAATTCCGAGAAAGGATTTGAGAAATAATCATACGATTTATATATGTTACAACGTGTACGGTGGATCTCGGAATGGATTCGGAAACATATAAGCATCCCTTCCGGAGCCGCAACGCCGCGGGCCCATGGCTCCACAACTCCACTACTCGGACAAATAAGACACAAACACCTACCAAAGTGTTCCGCATTTCCCGCAGTTACATGGGTAATCGCTTACATTATTTGTCTGGCCGTGCTTAGCGAAGACCCTAGTCTCCATAGCGAGGCGGGTTGACGTTTCACTGAGTTTATGCTTATATGCAACAACCGTTTGCTTATGGGCTCGTCAGAAATTCAATTCAACCATTGCCGCGGAAAAAAAGGCATTGTTACTATCTAGCTGCTGGAAATTACCTTCTCTGTCTCCTTCACCACGTCCCATCCATAAAAGAAATCCCGAACAGGCTTTGTAAAGTTCATCGCTGAAGCAGGAAATATTCCATCGCCGTAGATGTCTTCGGCGCGTTGTCGCAAAATGCTGGCTAGTCCAGGTTGAGCATCAGACAATAGCTGTGTGGCGTGGATACGACGTTTGAGAATCTTGTTGTACAGCTCCAAACGGTCGGTGACGTCTTCGGGGTCGTTGATATTTTTGAAGAGTGTTCCGAGAGCTGCTGCTTCTTCGATTGCGAGGACTGCGCCTTGAGCTGTAATATTTTAGTGCTGAGAAGAGATGAGACGAAACCGGCTTACCATGAGTAGGTTGAATAGGATGTGCAGCATCGCCAATGATTACCCCCCGCCCCCTCGTATACGTCTCCAAAGGATCCCTTCGAAAGACCTTATGCACACTGACACTCTCCGCCAACCTAAACATCTCAGGCAGAGCAGGATTGTACCGTTCAACCATAATCGCAATGTCCTCGATATCCGTGTCATTATTCCACTCATGCGCAGCCTCATTTTCTGGTTTCGTAGGGTGTCGAAGTGCAACATTGAGCATAGTTCCGTCTCGGCAGGGATATGTTACTACAAATGTGCCACAAGAGAGGTCGAACGGGACCCAGAAACCAGGTGCCTCTTTGAAGATTGAGGCTAGTGTGGGGTTCTGTGTGACGGATGACATAGGAATTAGACACCGGTAGAAAGAAGAGAGGGTATCTTCGAGAGGTCCGGCATTTTGGGCGATCTCTTGGATGAGTTGCGTCTGCAATCGTCAGTAAGTCACCATAAATCATTGGAGCAACTCACATGAACTCCATCAGCGACGACGACGAGATCTTTCTCAAAGACCTCCCCACTCTCAGTCTCAATTCTCCCAGCCTCACAATCGACACTCTTCACTCTGACTCCATTCCGAATCTTTGCAGCCGGACCTTCACCCTCATCGCCAATGGCCATATTCCTCAACGCAGAATGCAAATCGATCCTATGATAGAACATGAAGGGTGCACCGTAATCATTTTCCACCCCACTAAAGTCTTCGACAATCTGAGGTTCGAGAGAATGAGGATCTACCATGCGCATTTGCTTACTATACACTCCCCTGGCTTTCTTCGTATCGAAATCAAGTGATTGGAGAACGCGCATGCCGTTGGGTGTTATCGTGATTGCTGCCCCGATCTCATTCTGGAAGTTGCTTCTTTCGAAAATCTAGCATTGTCAGGCTCATCTCTTGTCGCATGGAAAATTTCGTGATTGTACCTCAACCCCGGCACCAGTCCGACGAAGAGCGACCGCAGTGCTCAAACCGCCGATACCAGCACCGATGATACCGACCTTCAACGTCATTTTTGATGAGTTGCCAAGGAATCTGAATAGATGATAGATGGGGTGCGCGTTTTATGAGACTCTGCTACGCCTCAGGGTAAGCAGTAAGCGCTATTTTTAGTATCTACAAATGGCCTTGCGCTAAGGTGATAAGCCGGCTTTTGTCGCTATCTAAACTATTCCCCGCTGATTGGTCGCCTCATCAAGAGAGCTGGCTAGCCCACCCAATCAGAATAGTTTTCTTCTTCTACATCTTCCATCCCATGCGCCGCAGTCAGTCTGTGCCACTTCGCCTCCTTGCGGTATTCGACCTTTTTAGTATCTTTTCTCTGTTCCTCGTCCTCTAGGAACTTCATCAAGCTCTGCCAATGAAGGTCTGTAAGACTACAATCTTTGACCTTCTTTCTTAGCCAGTGTGCTGAGGTCCGTACCCTACCTACGTCCTGGGCAGCTGCCTGTGTTAAAGACGCAAGCAAATCATACAGACCTGCCGCCAATAGATGACACTCCCTGTTTCTATTTCCATCGAGCATTCCCACTGCCGCAAGCAGGTTGGAAGTGGCTTTTCTATCACTATTCCATAGTGACGAACGAAGAAGATGATGTAAGTCCGCTACGAATAGCAAAAAGCTTTCTTCATCCTGGCTGATCATCTCCTGTACTACTTGATGCAGGCCGCACTTGGTCTGCTCTTCGAAGTTGTAGCGGGGCAGGTCATCCAGTCGATGCTCCTGCTGACGGGATCGCAGCACTTGCTTACGATATGTTCGCCGACCTGATTTTCCCCACAGGTGGTTTTCTCTCTTTTTGATCTTCAACTCTCCTCGAGCTTTGACTTTATCTTCGTGATTGATGTAGTAGAGCAGTGCTTGTATCTTAGCAGAATCAACCATAGCCTGGACGTGCACACTCCATCGAATGTCTTCCATTGTTATAGCGCCGCTCTGCTCCCAAAGCACTCTTGAAAGACTCCACGCCAAATTGACGTCATGGAAGATATAATGGGCCGCGTAGCAGTATTCCACAAGAACAGCCAACGCCTTTTCATTCGGCCTACACCCTTTTGACCTCTCATAGGCTACCTCGTAATGACGGAGGAATACTCCCTTATCGAGAATCGCCCTGCCCCAATGCTGATATTGGTCAGCCCAAGCCTGAAGAACAGCTGTATCGTAAGGGCCCAATCTGCTGGATAAAACTCGAGCGGAGAAGTGGGAACCCATACTGATTAACTCGTTAATTTTGCTGATTGGCTCTGGGCCCGTCTTGGTAACCCCTCTAGTTGTTCGAGTTATCTGCCTAATCTCAAAAGAGGGCATTTGAAGTAGATGGTCGAATGCCTGGCGCAGCATAGTTGAATGACCTGCTTGGATATTGCTGAAGGCACCATGTAACGTACGTACAAACTCCCGAGTGAGTAGAGAATCCAGGCCTTCCCTGTGTCCTAGCTGGCAGGAAAGTCCATGAAGAATTCGACAAATAGCCCAGAATGTTGGCAGGTCCTGAGGTGTTGTAACATCCTCGATGCCATCCAGCAAGCCGAGAACATCATTCTGAAAGAGTCGAGTCACAATGTTTCTCAAATCGACTCTCCCGTTTTCTTTCGCCGTCTTGCTATTCCCCTCACTAAAAACGATGTCCTTCTTTTTTTGAGGGAAAAGTGAGATTTCCTGACAAAGTGCTAGGATATGGTGCCACTTGATCCACCCAGCGTCCAGTTTCGAATCTTGAGCAGAAGTAACCTGGCTGGGGTTAGAGTCATAGAAGCCTTGGATATATCTGCCCATAAACTTCAGAACAAGAGTAATGTTGTCGTCTAGGGTTGTACTTTCATCAAGGAAATGTTGGTACTTCGGGCTTTGGTTCAGTTGTGCATAGGCAGGATAGTCCGGGTTCCGACTAGCTTTTTTCGATCTTGTTCGCCCAGAAGTGCCAGTGGCACCTTTGCTGTTCTTGCCGCATTCTGGCCATTTGCTTGTAATTCTCTTCTTATACTCATTATCGCTGTAATCCCCGTCAGTTCGATCTATGTCAGTCTATGATTAAGAATACGCACGTGGCTGTAAGAGCAAGCCGCACTTCTAAATGCCTCTGAGTATCTTGTAAGCTCAGACCATGTTCGACATAAAGCTTGACAAAGAATCTTCGAATTTCTTCCCATTCCTCGGGCGAGTGTGAGGATATGCCGGGGTTATGATTCGTCATGGCTATGTCACGTGTTTTGGATAGACTTAGGAGGAGAGGAGGTGTGAAGTTGTGTCCGGTTCCAGTGGAAGTGGGCAGATACAAATAACCTTGGTCTTACCAGACCATCTAGAGAACGTGAAAAGGGAATTGCGTAGCTGGTGGTGGTACAAGAGCGGAGTCGATGTAGGACACAGACAGCTCATCAACCCGTTTAGGAAAAAGGGTGTCTGTATATCGACCCTCATTGGCTATTTCACTAAAGTTCCAGTGGGACAATTCAATGGTAATTGGTCAAGGTTTCAGCCAGCTTACATGCATAACCCGAGTATTTCTGTTAGGATTATGGTCGTTACCAGTATAGTCAGGTCTAACATTAGTTGTACATGAAGATGTGAGAGATGTTCGTGCTTGAACTTCCACTGACACAGCCTGATTTGGGGGAGCAAAAATGTCTATAAGTATATCTCCCATCGACCACAGACTCTATCCTTTACTCAAACATCGTTTCATCACAAGCTAGATCAGAACAAGTCTTACTCCAAATCCATACCCAGTCATCCAGTACACAATGCCTTCCAATTCATCGCTCGTATCCTTGCTTTCCTCTTCCTCGTCTCGCAAACACTCTTCCAAATCGTCTAGCAAGCATGACTCCAAGCATGACAACAAACATCTCGTCAGCAGCCATGATCGAGACATCTACCATCCTGAGAACAAGTCCCTATGGAAAGAGGTCAAGCTCACCGAAGGAAACCCTAGCGCCATGATCCTTGCTTTAGTAGCACCAGAGCAACGAAGGCCTATGAAGAAGTTGATCGATAAGAAAGTCAAGCAGAAGAAGATCAGTAAGTAACTTCGGATAATCTTAACGTGTACTGAATTCCTTGATTTGTTTAAAAACTATCTATCTTATCGGACAAAACAGAACGTTCGAAGATGTATGCCATATCGTAGCACTGACATCTACTAGGGTCCCCGGTGTTGGTCACTACTCCACACCAGCTCCATGACCACCTTCAAGGAGCCATGAACAATGGTGTTAAAAAAGCAGTCAAATCCCTCCATCTCCTCGTGAGCTCAACCGTCCGTCAGTTGACCTATCACATCGAGGACTTTGTCGACCAAGTTTTCATCAAGCCCGTCGGGTCCGATGGAGAAATGGATGCCTTGTTCATTGACGACACTTCCACCTTTTGTGGCTGGCGAAGCTGTGCCTGGTCTGAGCGCCCTAGGGTTATACCGCCCAAGAAACAGCTTACTCTTCATGAGGGCTGCTTTTTCAACGGCCGTGGTCTTGGAGACGGCGCTCTGAACTTTCTTGGTCAGCCAAAGCTAAGTGTTAACCTGTCCCAGGATGAGCAGATAGATATCAGGGCTCAGTTGATGGGGCTCAGAGACACAATTGTCAGTCAAGAACAGGAACAGTGTGCCGATCCTTCTGCTGATCAGCCAGACTCGGGCTTCGAGAAGTGGAAGAAGCTTCTAGCCACTGTCATTGCAGCTGGTTTAGGCAAGTATGCAGCCGGCATGGTTGGTGGGATGTGGATGAGCTCTGGTGGAATCTTCGTCAAGGGGCCTCTCGGTCTCTACCTAGCTGCTGGGTATGTCAACTTTGCAGCTGCAGGTGCTGTAGGTGCCGTGGGAGTTGGGACAGCTGTGCTTGCGTATGGTGCCGTCTACTACATCCCTTGGGATATGGTTTGGAAGTTCATTACTGACAAACTGCAGCAGATCTGGGAGTGGGTGAAGGACATTTTCATTTGGATTAAGGATACAATTGTGTATTGGGCAAAGACTATTGCCACAAATGCTTGGTGGGTCATCCAAGGAGCGCCAAAGGCGGACTAGCTCTTTCTTTCACGTTTGAAACGTCACACCTGTCACTATCGCGATTGGGAACAAACAGGCCAGATTGTATTAAGTTCAGATGCGATTGAATCTTATTTGATATTTTCTCATTGACGACATTGATTGTAGAACTTAGTTCTTTAATCTCCATATGAAATCCAGCTTAGTTACCCAATGCCCTCACGTAATCGTTAATTCATCCAGAGTTACTGCATCAGGCTCCTCCAGGTACTTCATCAAATACTGATGCCAGTCAGACCAAATATCTGATGTCCACTCAGCCTTGTAAAACTCCCAGTAGTCAGGCCACCAGCCACTTTGACCCCAATCAATCACAGCTGCAATCTTGGAAGGATCCTCCGTAGCAACCATGATATTGGTGGGATGAAGGTCGGCATGCGTAAAGACAATGGCCGCATCGTCCGGAACCAAATGTCGGTACCCATCACGTAGTTCTTCAGGTTTCAATCCCGGCCAATGCACTTCCGCGCCAATTCTAATCGATGAGGAAAGCCAATTGTGGAATTTTTTGACGCTAGCGAAGGGGCCGATACGGAATGCCTTACCGGTTTCGAGGGCGTGGTCATATATAGGACCTCGATCAATTTGCCCTTGTATTTATTAGCGCGGCCTTTAGAGCAGGGACAAAGTTCGTCGCGACTTACCAATAAAATTATCGTTCGGCTCTTGAGAAAGCTTTCCCAGGTTGTCAACTACATCTCGTACTTCTTTCCAGAATCCAGCCCTTTCATCATCGGTCATAGTTGGCCATCGCTTCTCGACGGTGATACCCTTAACTAGTTCCATGTAGAGGATAACATAGTCACCCTCAGTCGTCCATCCGTATATATCAGGCACTGGAACTTCCGGGACCAAATTTTGAAGCGCCCAGAGACACTGGCCTTCGGCAACTTGGACTCTTCTTTTCCCATACTTAACCAGAAGTCCCAGAGATTCGAACAAGACTGGTGGTGGATCGGTCATGTCGTGGTGGACGGCCGAATGCTGGTGAGCGCTTTCTGTCCGAATCTCCGACAAGCTTGGGAAAAGCTTCCCTTCATTGCGGGAGAAGAATGAGGACTTGCGGAATACCACATTGCGACCCGAGGGAAGGGAAGAAAGGGAGATAATGCGTTGTGAATCTTCTAACATTTCTGAGTATCGAGAGGCACAATTGATGATTCTGGAGTGCGAAAGCGAGGGATTGTCAATACTTGCCCTGCGAAAATGCGTGATTCCTTCATCATGCTGCTGGTTGAACATAAGTTGTAGTAGCCCATCGTAAACAAACCGACCAATTGCGTTCAAATGCGAGTTGGTTGGTTGCTGTCAATGTGGTGACATAAATATGTGGCTTGACATGATTTGTCGACTGGAGTCATGGAACAGACAATCATAATACTCACCAGGAATGGTCGAATCGAGGCAAGAAGCTGAAGCTGAAGCTGAAGTACTAAATGTGGAATTGCTAAATGGCATCAAAGATAGTAATAGCGCATTTGTAGGTGTGTTGTTTCCTTATTCCCCTTATATCTTGCGTAAACAAATCGCTGGATTTCAGGGTGTCCAATAGTATCCTTGCATATGGCTTACATAAACAGTAAGCGACTAAATTAAAGTCTTCCGATATCCCTTCAACCTCTTCAATTTATCTCTAGTTTCTTCTTTACATAACGAACACTACACACAACCCATTCACTTGAAATGTCCATCCGCCTTTCGGATATGTTCGATCTGATATGGAAACCGCCTAGAGGGCCGCCCATAGTTGAGCGCCGCCCGCTTGACAAGATGCTTCCCGAGAACTTCAAGTACTTCAGGAATTGGGGCTTCACAATCTACCGCACGTATTACGGTGCCGAGTCAGACGAGCACTGGAGCACCCTTGTTACAATTCTGCGATATCAAACATCCCTTGGCCTTGGATTGCTTGAGTCGGAAGAGCTTTCTTCAAATTTGCACTTGTTGCAGACGAGGCGGTACTAAAGGACATTGCCAACTGCCGTTTCGTTGTCAAAGCAATTGATTACGATTGGGACCCGCGCAACTCCAGAGGCAGCCCAGGTTGGATTCAGCTTTTTACAGGTGATCTACTGGCGCTTTGGGGGGTACTTTTCGCCGCGTACTTGATGGATACCAACAAATACATGCAGCTGGTGGACTGGGATCACGAGAACGATGTCTGGTTCGGCAATGGATTCATGGCTCCATTTGGTGACTGCTCTCAAGTTCAGATTGCAAAGGACGACCCATTCAATACTAGATTCAGAGTTGATCCGTAAACACGATTTCTATTGTGACATAAATTCACTGCGGTAACCTAGGCGACAGAAATAATATACGTAAAGTCACTGTAAATGGAATCCGTGGTAGACTTATTGAGTTATGCAGTATACAAATTAACTAAGTGTGATAGTAGATTAAAAGAAGACTTGCGTATTAAAACCACGTCCTCACCGTGACTTCCATCTTTTACTTCCCTTTCACTAGATACAGCCCGCAATATTCGACAAACGAAACTACCCATAACAGCCATGGCTAGACCTCACGCAATGCTTCAAATGCTGGAGCTCTTCCCTCCACTACGAATGCAGCCGACTCCCAGCAAGGTCAAGTGCTATATGAACTGGGGCTTTACGTTTTATCGAACTTATTACGATCCAGCATCCGACAAGCAATGGGAGGACCTGCTTGATTGCTTGAACCGACAAATGAGTCTGGCACTCGGCTACTTCCATGATCAGGAATGGGAAGACGAAGTGCTATGGCAGAAGGCCGGTAACTGCTTGCCGAAAGAATATTGCAAGAGTCGAGACGAATACTTGGGCTACTTGGAGACCCTCGAAGACCTGTTTTATATCGACACTCGTGAAGATCCTTCCCTTGACGGCCTGGATGTTCGCGAGATCCGCGAGGTTTGCTGTCGCAACCCACCTGAAACCGAAAGGGGCATGGCGGGATTTCTAGCACGATATGTACTCTTAGCTGATAAAGCAGTCTTTGAAGCCATGGAGAGAGGAGAGTACATCATCAAGGTAGTTGCATACGACTGGGACGATGACGACTATTGGGGCTGGATGCGCATTCCCACTGGATACTTGCTCGACTTCTGGCACGCTCTCATGAAATATCAAGATTATCCACATGACATTGTACAGTTCGATGGACCTGAAGAGGATCTTGAAGAGTACGTTTGGCCGGGCAGTGTTGAGCTTTATAACACAGGAAAATGCTCTGAGGTTCGAAGCCGTGTTCATTACGAAGGTCAAAGAACATGGTTCAGGTTGGACAAAAGTGCAAACTGCTGATAATTGTTATATTATGGAGTGGTCATCGAGGGCGAAGGTCACCAAACCGAGTCTTACTCCGTTTTGACTCTGTCGTGTTCACGGTCCCTTACCTCCCATCGAACCCTGGAAGTGAACTGCCTAATGTGGTAAGATTATTAGAATGGGCTGCCCAGTTAGGCGTAAACCATGACTGACGATGGAAGTTCATTGGCTCGGGCTGAGGACCCGGTAGTGGAGCCGGTAGGGTTTACAAGGCGAGCGAGCAACCAACATAACTGACTACCAACACAGCGTTACACGACCACCGGCTCGACCAGTCTGAATGAAGCCATTGCAGAAACCTTTCTCTTCCAGTTTACCCGCTTGGCATATGGCCTGATGAAAAGTCCATCCAAACAGCCTCTGCACTCTGGGCCTGGTGACAGACATGATCCAACCACTGAGCTAGGGTCCATGCGACCCCTGCATCATCAGAGTTTGGATAAAGCGTCGTTCCACCTACGGTGGAATCTCTTAAATACGACGTGCCAACGGTCTGTACATCATCCGTGACCGCCATCGCTTTTTGTGATGTCCGCGGTTATCAAAATCTGCCCTGTTTCTGTACCAAACAATGCAGAGAACAGTTATGCTCAAGCATCTTGTCTCTCTCGGCCTTGTGGTCAGTGCAGGTGCATTTCGTATTTACGAAGCTGATAACCTCAACAATATCGACGAATCTTGCGCCAACGCCCTAGCGGTAGACATCGCTTGCCATCCTCGTATTCGTTCTTTCGTGAGGTTAAGATATCGCGGCTCCCTGGAGAATCTTACATTAACAGATGAGATATGTGTCGAGTCTTGCTCCGCTTCGCTCCGCAGCTGGTTCAATACCGTCGCTGAGAAATACAACCTCGACAAATCTGAAGGTGATGCAGTTCCAATGCAGTTTGGGGGAAACATCTGGGCTGGTTGGAACGAGACATGTATCAAGGATCCCAAGACTGAGAGATATTGCAACGGTACGTCTTAGCGGTTGGAGAGATACCGCGTAACTGATAGTTGCGATTATACATCATCGACGAGTTCCCCAAGCTTGGAGTCGACATGCCCATGGAAGATCTCTGTCATCCATGCTACCGTCGACGACTTGCTATCATGCAGTCCTCCCAATACTCCATCTACAACGAATACTACAAGGAGAAGCTTGAGAGAGTGTACAACACCTGTGGTGGCTCGGGACCAACGGATATCCCTCCACCCCTCATCCCAGAGGAGAAAGAACCACCCTTTTGTTTCAAGAACAAATGGTATACCACCGAGGAAGGGGACACTTGTGATTCTATCTCAAAGGACAAGGGTGTTTCTGGCGCTTTTCTCTACATGGGCAATCAAGACACCATCGACGACTGTCACAAGATCCCTGAGGGTCTCGAGCTCTGCATCCCTACAAGTTGCAAGACGTACTATGTCAAGCCGATAGATACTTGCTTCAGTATTGGAATGTCTCTGAAATTGCGTCCAAGGTCCATCCGTAGGTTTAACAGCTGGATAGATCGCGACTGCAATAAGCTGCAAGGTGGGACGGACTTTTGGGGCAAATCGATCTGTGTCAGTCCCCTCGGCGACGCAAAGACCCTTACAGCGATCAAAGAAGCATGGTCCGATCAGCACGTTCTCAATAGTGGGAATACGCCCAGCGTTGTACAAACACCTCCCCCGGAAAATGCCGAGGTAGCGAAGGGTACTACCCTACATTGTGGCAGGTGGCACGTTGTCAAGGAGTCTGATACCTGCAGTGTCCTCCGCGAGGGCAAGAACCTCTTCCAACGTTATCTCTTTTATAAAGCTAATCCTTCCCTGGACATGAAAATATGTCATGAGAGTCTAGTGCCTGGTACAGCCCGGTGCATGGCACCTATCCCAGGCTGGGATACGAAGAACGCACGAGACCCGCTTCGTTAGAACATACAGGCTTATTGAGAGGCTGCAGCGATGGATCTAGGGTCTTAGTCAATCAAACCCGACAGCATCATCTTCCTGGACCTCTCGCCAAATTATGTCACTGTCTATTGCCCTTCCATAAGGAAGTAAAGTCGTTCATGTTGAGGAAATATGAGACATGATACCTGACGATATGTTACATGTTGCGGCGGCTAGCTATCACCCGGGTTAAGTAAGTTGCAGGCCTAAAAAGCGGATTGGCAGAAAAAATAAAAGTTGTGTGATAACTGTACTTATGTCCCTATGTTAGAAGCAGTGGCTCTCCACTTACCCTCAGGATATCTTCCCAGTCTGCCCTCTTGCCGCCCAAGACACCTTCAACTTGACGATTGATCCACAGCTCTTCAAGTACCTCGAGTGCTCGTGAGATATTTCGAAATCTTCTTTTTCTGTAAGAGCTCTCCAATCTCCTACGTACTAGTTCCATTTGTTCTTGATAGTTGATTTCGCCGCCCACTATAAATAACGGGAATAAGAGAGGAGATTCAGATACGTCGTTCTCAGGTACCGAGCCGATATTTTCTAGCACGCTCGTAACGACTGCTTCAATCTTATTGTTTGATGTTTCCAAAGATATGTCGTAACCAAGCCATGTCTCATTGTGTGCTTCCAGGTGCTTACGCATCTTCCGATATAGAAGAATGAGCGCAGCTCCGCGATAGGCATATGCAACAGCTTCCAGGGTGGAGGACGTACCAGCAGGACACCGCCAAACTTGAAGGTCATGCTCAATATTGACGTGACTTCTGCAATTCCCAGGTTGCATCAGGAAACCCACAGGGTCGAAGCTTAAGCAGGTTATCTCAGCTACGAAGCCCAGCAAGTGAGTGGCAACACCCAGATATGTGTCGAACTCTTCGGTGATATCCCTCAGATAGTCAGGGTTAAGCAAGGGGTGAGTACCTAACGTGACGCTTCCGACGATATCGTGATACGCGAAGTTGCGAAGAATCCACCGTCCTTCCGAAGTCAACTGTAAGGCTTGAGCACCTTGAACAGCTGATCCACCTGTATTACTCCGAGCGCAAGCGATGAGATGTTTTGCGCCAATAAGGTGGTTGTACCAGCTCTGATGACTTCCCAAGCACACCTCAGAAGTCAAAAGAATAAGACAAGCTGATAATGCTGTTTCAATGACAGCTGAGTCCGTAGTCGGTCGGCCCACGGTGTTTGATAACTCATTTAAGGCTTTTGATCGTGCTGTCAAAGAAACGGTTGTATAGCTTGGGTCCGCATAGGACATATGACCGGATGAGTATGCGACTAGAGCTTCGGCTAGTGCTGGCGATTCCATGGCCAAAGGAAGAAAGTCTTTTGCTTGTCAGTGAGCAATGATAGTGGTGGAGTTCAACCCATACCTGATAAAAACGAGTTGTTATTAAGACTAATGCTCAAGAGTTCTGAGAGGACTCTGATATAGTGGTTCATAGCTTGACGCCTTTTAGGTGAGTTCAGGTCTATCGGTGGCATTGGGAAAATTTGTCTGGTCAAGGAGAGAGGCGTAGTAAGCGATTTGGGCTCACTCTGAGGTACATCATCTTGAGTCGGTGGAATGACTCTACGTACGGCATCTCGAACACATTCCAGGTTGAGTCGGATACAAGCACCACAACTCGGAAATGTGTTTTGCGTGCATTTCTTCCGTCTAGTCTTTCAGTCAGCGTTACACCGTAAAGTCGGCAGGTAAAATCATACCTATACCGACAAGTCAGACAACCTGTCTTGTCATGCTTGGATCCTTTCCTTCTCTTTGGTTCAGCTTTCTCCATGGTTCGTTTTATAGAGCACAAGTTCGTGATGGAACAATCGAGCGGAGACGTGTTGAACACGGAAGAATATAATTCCACAAACTCTACTTCTTACTCTACCATTAGTCAGTTTCCGAGAATGTGACGTCAAGTGGGAAGTCTACTTCAGTTAGTTAGAAAAGAAGAACACATTCAATAATGCAACAGCTTGAGAAAGCATCGCATATTCGCAATATGGCTAGTTTGACGATTTTTAATCATCCAGCAAACAAAACATACAGTCACAATTGTCACACTCTTATAATCATTTATGGTTCATCTTGATGAGAATATAGGTATCCGCCGAATATTTCTTTTATCGCCTATGGAATCTGGATCACAATCTTGCCCGTGTGAGTCGAGCTCCAAAGGTGATCATAAGCCTCCCTGGTTTTATCAAAGGAAAATACACGATCAATAACAGGTCGAATCTCATTCGCTTCAAAGCAATCCAGCATATCGTTCAACTGCTCCCGAGATCCCACCACAACACCTCGGAGAACACAGAGACGATCCAAGGCGAGGAAGGCTGCATCAGGGCCACGAAGGTCTTTCCCAGCGCCCAATGGATCAGGGTTGGTGATATGCCCGATGCAGTTAATTTGCCCGTTAAATCCGATAGCGTCAAAGGATGCTTGAAGTGTGAGTGTTCCTCCAACTTCAATGATGTGATCGACACCTTTGCCATTGGTAATCTTCATGGCTTCAGCCGCCCAGTCTGGCGTGGTTCTATAATTAATCTCATGCGTTGCACCAAGGTCCTTCGCTTTGGCCAATTTCTCATCGGACGAGGAAGTCACAATTGTCTTTGCTCCAGCAGCATGGGCGATCTGTAGCGCGAATGTAGATACACCACCGGTACCTTGTAGAAGAACTGTCTGACCAGGTCGGAGAGGAGTCAACCCGTACAAAGCGTTCCAAGCTGTCAACGCTGCGCATGGAAGGCATGAGGCTTCCTCAAAAGATAGATAGTCGGGGATCCTGACAACGCCAGTCTTGGGAAAGATGAAGAACTCGCCCAAAAGGCCTTGCTGTTCGCCTCCAAGCTGAGTCAGACCGACCTCGCGGGTGAGGCGTCCGGCGATGTGGTCCTGTGTAAAGTTGGCGAGAACGCGATCACCCACTTTCCACTCCGTTACGCCTTCGCCTATTTCCTCTACAATGCCTTTGTAGATATGTCAGTTCCCATGCATGAATCGGCTAGGTATCAGTGCTCACCTGCGCCATCACTTCCAGGGACGAGAGCATCGGGTCCAGGAAACGGATAGGTACCAATAGCCACGATACCATCTCTCCAGTTCAAAGAAACAGCCTTGACTCGGACCAAGATTTGGCCGAGCTTCGGGGATTCTTTTGGGACATCTCGGAGCTCCAAGGAGTCGAATCCTTTCTTCTCTGGGAGCCAGTACTGTTTGAAGGTAGTAGACATAATTGAGGTAGTCCAGTTGTAATGTGAATTGTTTTAGATATGGGGCTATTCAATTTTATCCGTGCAAAGATTGTCTTATTTATACTTTTCTTCAATCCTAATCGACTCTATGAGATCCTCCCATCAGTAACATTAACAAATTCGTCAAAGGTATCTAGTCTGCGGGCGGCGTGTTTGGCGTCTTCGGCATATTAGCCTGTCCAATCAAAGCTGGTAATCCGGCGTGTTTGGCGTAAGTTGAGACTCCACCAAGTACGGATAGCTGACGGCGTCATTGAATACCCCAGACTTTGCACCGATAGATACCAAGAGAAGAATGGTGGCTTTCTATTATCTCTTCTGTCCGAAGATATGCCCCAAGGTCCTAAAAAGCGGTCTAAACGTCTCAGTTGAGTTTCGTCATTTTACGAACGTGAATGATGTTGCAGGACCAACAGGTGGATATCTCTTTGTCTGTAGCCAATAGAACAATGTTATTTCCACCTTTTGGGTCAAAGCTGCGGCTCTGTCTCCACCGCAATTTGAAGCTGTATTGCTTAAAAGTTCTGACCTTGGCTACCATTCTTCTTCTTTTCTCATGCTCCACATGAGTCCATCATTTGACATTCTGACCGTCTCAAAAAAAACAACCCTCAAAAACAACAGAGGCGTTTATTATCCAGAACCTCGTTACCAAAGCTGGCAAGATGTCTGACGTTATAGCCCAGATGAAAGACCATCTTTGGGATACCCCGGGTCAATACCGTAAGTGGGGCTTTAGCATCTATCGCACCTATTACGGCAAGGAATCCGACGAGCATTGGCAATCCCTTCTTTACTCTCTGAGGCATCAGACCAAACTTGCATTTGGTAGATACGAAGACGAGGAAACAAACCAAGATGATCGCCGAACGGTCCAGGAGTTATTCCACCTTGATGTCCGAGAAGACGCCTCGGTGTTGGATGGACTTGATGTCCGTGGCCTCCGAGCATTTTGCAAAGCCGAGAATTTCAAGGCAACCAAAGTGATAATGAGAGCCAACGGCGAGAGACGTGTGAGCACGAGGCCTCCTGAGGATCATGCCATGGCAGACTTCCTCTTCAATTTCGTATTGCTAGCCGATGAGGCTGTCTTGAAGGACCTAGAGAAAGGTGAATATATTGTCAAGGCTGTTTCGCTACTATGGGACGGCGACTCGGGATGGGGATGGATGAGAATCCCAACAGGCTATCTGTTGGACTTGTGGACATTCCTCATGTGGAACGATGACAGAACGGAACGTTGTCTTCTTTTCCGCGGATCCGACGAGGACCTCGAGAGTTATATCTGGGCTGGAGATTGTGTTCTTCACTGGACTGGACAATGTTCTGAGGTCCGTCAACGGCGGCACTACAGTGCCCAAAGAGAATATGACTTTGGGATCAAATCAACTCCGGCTCCCAGAAAGCCGTCTGATGGTATCCAACATCTTTACTTTGTGAGATACCCATTGCGGAGATCTTCAAAGGTGCCGCCGTCAAACGCCAAGTAGTCGGCTTCAGGGTAAATGGAACTGCTCACACGCTTGACTGGAGACTGTTCTGGGATTCGTGGATGGGAACACGAAAGTACCTAAGAAGAATAAAGTTATGCAGATGAACAAAAAACGGTTCTCTGGGCGCAATGGGCGCTATTAATGTGACCCGGCGTAAGTTGGACAGATATCCACAGGAACACCGTTTACTTGGCACTCCCTGTTAGCTGACCGCCTACTGTGGCAGAATTTAATTTACAGCATGTCGGACAGGCCAAGACCGCCCGAAAAATTGAACAAGTATCAAGTAACAGCAATGATCTGACAGAGGGAAAGACCTTTCCAACCAGAAAGCCAACAGCCAGGTTAGATAGAAACTACAGTAACTATCTAGGTTTATCAAGTTCCTCCCATCTGCGTATCGTCATCTTTGATACCAACAAATGTCTTCGGGTTAACCCTGCCTTGACCGGGATTCTTATTCAACATATCCTCAAAACGGTCCAGATTGTCTTTGACCGCCTTTGCCAAATCATCCTTTACACCTTCCAAAATCGCTCGTGCTTCTTTGATCTGAAGCCTAGTGTTTGACTTGAACTTCTTTGAGAAGGTATCGTAGAAGTCCGTGATCCATTCGACCCAGTAGTCGGCAAGCTGTACCTTTGTGAACCCTGGCGTGTTCTTGTACCTTTCGTTGTAGACATTTTCGGCAAATTTGAAGTTTTTATAAATGTCCTTCATTACCTGTTGCAACTGAGGTTGACATTTGTTCATGTATTGGAAGGCATTGAAGCCATTGCGGATTAGGGCCATTGCTTTTTCTCCCTCCTCTTTAATTGCTTCGTCAGACATCCCCGGCTCTCTTTTAAGGAATCTTTCGAGTTTCCCCTTTCCGATCGTTCGGTCACCGCTCTTACGGAAGATCTAACTACGTAAGTAAACGTTCAATAGATGACGGAAGTACATTAGAGAAAGGAAGGTATTAAAAGGTAATAAATATGGGATATGTGTAGTGAGAGAATAATTAGAGGTGGGGAGAAAACAAGTTAGAATCCATCGAAAGACTTACGTTGTTTTTGGCATCGTTGATAGCTTTATCAACAAGCACGAAGACCTGGTCGTTCCTTTCGCTGCCAAGGCACTCAAACGCGCGGTCCATGATGAATGATAGCTGGAAATCACTATCTTCGCTCCCAGGAAGGTCAGGTACACCGGGCTCCAATGTTAGATCCAAGTGATTCATCCTGTCCCAGAATACAATGGGTATAGGTCCATACTTGGACTTAACTGCAGATGGAAGCCTACCGCATCTCGTTAGCAAACGTCTTAACGGGTATATAAATTCTGGGGTAATGCAAGCTCATACATTCCCAGGGCTGAAAGAACAAAGAACTTCCTCAGAATGTTCTTATCAATAACATGCTCAACTAGACAAAGAAGTTAGAACCAAGCTTCCTCGAACACAGAGGGGAGAGAAGAGTGCGAACCTTGTACTTTGAAGTTCCGAGGGTAAGAGAATGGCTTGGCCGAGATCTTGGGAATCCAGCAAAAGCCCGAGATTAGGGAATTAAGACCCCACACCCGTTTGAGAACCGCGTTATCCTCATCTTTCGCCTCCATCTCTTCTGCGGTAGGATTCTGTTTCTGTCAGTGTGCGATACTGTGTAGCCAGGCAGTTAGAAATAACTCACGGCAGGTTCCTCGACAACGTATTCATGTAGAGTTGCTCGATCATCTGGGTCCTGAACTTTAAGTCTCTTTTGTTCTCGACGTTGCAGGAAGTGGTGGCGATGGTGTTGATGGTATTGATGGTGTGAATGAGAATGTCGGTTAGAATGACGGCCAAACAAATCAACATGGCGGCGTTTGTTGTCGGCGCTGCTGTCGTCCTCGTCGTCCTCCGTCTCCAAGCACTTTCCATTCACGTCGCAAATTGCATACGTACAGTTCAGGACTCCTGAATTAGGGCTGCCGTCATCCAGAGCCCAGGCCTGGATTACCTTCGCCCAATAGGCTGGGTGGCACAGGATGTCGCGGGCGATCTCAGAGGGCCCTTCCCATTCATAGAGCCAGTTTGCTCGGATGTAGGCGCTGATGTAGGTAATTTGTAGGTACTTATAACGAACTCGCTGCATAGCATTGTTCCAGGCTTGACGCATTTGGGGTAAGAGCGCCGCAGGACCTGCAACGGCGATGAGATCAGTGAGGATATCGTGAGACGTGATAAGCCTGATCTTGCCATCTCGAACGACAAGATCTGTTGACGATGACCCCCGCTTGAAGACCTTGGCGGGGTTGGGACAGGTCTGATCGTCAGCCCAATCATCTATAACCTCTTTATAAGTCGCGATCTTCTCGTTGGGAACCCTGTCTTCGTGAGAGTAGGTTGTCTTGCAGCATGTAGCCTGGCCGCCAATACCAGGGCCGGAACAGAGGTGCGTCTGCGTGTCTAGAGCGACACGCACACGATCGCTGGGGCACCCACTACGACAGAAATCATCAATCTTCTCGTCGTGAGGATACGGGCCAATGTCGCGTTTGACCTCGCAGTCAATAAAACGCATTTTCGGATCAGTCTTGCAGCAGTAATTCCGCGCCTGAACGCCGATGATGGGAGTGCCGAGGTCGTTCTTCCGATCGTTGCACTTACCACCGCCCGACCCTGAAGACGAACTGGCAATCGGCCAACTCCAATCCTCATAAGGACACTCGGGGCTAGAGTTGCATTCTGGGTACTCACCCCACTTGCAAGTGCCGTAGACCTTCATGCTTTTGCTAGTGGTCTTGCAACAGGCTGTCTGCACGTTCGGTCTGTCAGGCCTGTGCTTGCAGTACATCGAGTTGGATCCGATCTCGACCATGTCGTCCGGACAATGTGTCTCCTTCTCGCAGTAGCCACGATCATAGCCGTACCATCCACACTGGGGTATATCCTCGTCTGGAGGGCAGCAGAAAGAATGATGACCGTCACCACCGCAACCCGTCTCGTCGTACATCAGTTCGTCCTTCGTTTCGGCGTCATCATCGAGGCGGCCAACATGAACCCAGCCCTTGGGACACGGTTCCTTGCAGTTGGTCCAGCGACATTGTTCGTAGGGCTTCTTGACCCAAGTCTCCGCATCCTCGGTTTGATCCAATGAACCTTTTGTAACGTTGCGGCCGAGCACATCAGCCAGGGCGTAGTTGTACTTTGCCTCTTTTGTGTCATGGGTGATGGCCCAGACCATAACACCGCCCAGACATCGTTGGATAGCGCGGTCTATCTTGATTTTGAACGTCTCTACGTCATCGTATGACACCCACTGCCTGCCCCAGGTAACCACCTTAACGGCTGCTTCTTTATAGAACGTAGGTCTCAAACCAAATTCTTCAACCTCAGCTTCAATTTCTGAGTTGAGCAAGATACCCTTCTCAGCGCTGCATCTGCCTGCGTTGCCCGGAGCATTGAATATACAACCGGGTTCTCGGCAAGTCATAGTTTTGGCCATGAAGGAACGGCCATAGAAGCCGAGGCCCATAACAACTTTGTCCGGGTCGATTTTGTTGCGCCAAAGAAGATCCAATGCTGATTCAATCTCAGTGAGATTGGTGTGAGCGTTAAGATAGGGCTTAGTCCAGTTGGCGTTTTGATCCCAAGCACCGTGCAAGTCGTAGGACATGATATTGAAGAAGTCAACTGTGGGTTGCTAGATGTCATAGGTCAGCTTCTTGGCCAGAATGCTCAACTTCTGAGACATTAACTTACCAGTTTCTCGAGGTCAAAGTACTGTAGATACCAGTATGATGCAGGAAGCGTTATAGTCAAGCCTCTATTACCATTGTCCATCAAGTCCTTCAACTCGGCCATAAACTCCGGGAATTTTCTGTAGTCGTCTTTTTGCCCGCCTCGATCCTCGTCGACTGGATACTCCCAGTCCAAGTCCAGTCCATCGAACTCGTGAACTGTCATAAACGACATTAGTGAGGCGAAAAATGTTTCCTGTCCGGCCAAAGAGCTTATCAAGTCAGAGAAGGTCGTGCGTGTGCGCCCAGGATCATTGAATGTCCACCCGCCGATGGCAAGAAAGATCTTGAGATTCTTGTCTTTCCTCTTCAATGCCATCAGCCGCCGATACATAAGTTTGTCTTCATCTTCATTCGCTTCAATTACAAAGGTTTTTGGGTTGATAGTACCAAATGCAAAATTAATGTGCGTATAAAGACCAATCGGAATTTGTTCAGGCGTGAAGACTTCACAAGGACGATTTTTAGCCCAGCCTTCGAAATAGCCGACGACACGAGGGATGTCGCTGCCGCCCTTGGCACAATTTGGGCGTTCAACCGTCTTGCTTCCACAAAAGTCCTTTGTTGTCTATCGACCACATATTAGCACATCTCCGTTTACGTTAAACACCACTTTCATCTACTCACACCGCAGTACCCATGTTTAGAGCAGCAGACATTAAGGGGGCAAGTCTCTCTCTCAGCCCATTGTTTTCCAAACCCAGGATCACACTCTGACTTCCTGTTACAGTCAGAGCGGCAGACAGATTTCCCGCAATCTTGCTTGGGTCAGCCTTCGTTCACGTAAGCATGTTCATATACTGACAGTCAGGGCCAAAGCCACAATTTCCAGATTTGTTACAGCATCCCTGGGCACACCTCCTGGTGGCGCTGCAGGTTGTGCTGTCTGCCGCTACATAAACACATAGCAGCAGTACAACAAAGAACCAAGCGCGAAATCGCATCTTGGTCTTGCTGGTAGGAACTGGTTCTAGAGATAAAGCCTGTCACAGTAGGACTGCCTTGCTCAATGGGAATTGTGTGATCAAAACGAAATGCGAAAGCGGCAGCTAAACGTCCTTGTTGCAAAGGTCCTAAGAAGGGAAACGTTCAAAGACAATGGGCGTCTTAGATAAGATTTCTTGTATAGCCAAAGATCGCTGGTATTTCTTCAGCAACATCGGAAGGAAACGCCTGATCGTGAAATCATTTGCTCCACGCTCTGGCTCTGTCGGCTAAGAGCTGCAGAAAAGGCCTCGAATTAGTCTCGCAAACAACCAGGGTTCAGGGTCCAAAGACCTTTCGCTGCAGGGACTAACTCGCTAGGGAGGCAAAAATTGCACTTAAACGATTCCGTCGATCATGTGCTGGGCATCATTCGGGAGATGCCAACGACCCGTCTCACCGCGTCGGAGTCTTCAATCAACAAACCGTCACATCTGGGTGGATATCTTCAAGACACAAGGTCCAGTACATCTCCATTCTTGTTGATTAGAACCAACAGCTTTGGGTCCTTGTACATAAGTCATGACCCTGGAAGGGACTCGGACGCAGCTCCACCTGTTGGTTCTGCATGTAAAATCCCTGGTCTTGGCACTCAAATGAACAGAAATTTCACGAGCCTGTCCATTTTTCCCACTTACGTGAAATTATTGTGAAGACTCTCTGACCGCTGTCTAGCTTATTGTCAAGTGGTTCCGTCGCCACGTTGACATTAACTAATGTGGAATCTTTTTGAGACGCTGAAGATTGTCGCATCCCTGGTCCAACCGAATTGACGTGGGTCGCTTAGCTTGATTCGTGTCAATCGTGAGTGCCTTGTTCTTGGGCGTTGTTCAACCCTATCCCCTCGTCCGTCTCATTTACTCCCTCGTTGTTGATCTACGAAACCATCAAAGTACGACAATGGTTGCCATTAACCGTCTCGTCCAGGTGCTAGGCCTGTGCCTTAGTACCAATGCCGCCTTTACTCTCTACAATGCTACAGCCCTCGAGAACAACAACGTCGGAGATGCGTGCGTTAAGGCAATGTCTGCGGAGATTGATTGCCCTGCGTATATACGCTCCTTTTCACAAAAAGGTTATCGTGGATCGCTTGGCAACGCAACTCTGACCGGCGAAATTTGCACGAGCACTTGCTCCGCATCGCTCAAAGGTTGGTTCAATTCTGTTTCCAGCGCTTGTTCTGGCGAAAAGATTGGAAACGGAGTGCCACAGTTCTATGGCGGGTATATCTGGGCCGGCTGGAACGAGACTTGTGTCAAAGATCCCAAAACTAAAAAATACTGCAATGGTGAGTTTCGCTGATGGTACATTGAATATATCGCTGACCAAGTTGTGCTTGCTTGTCAGACATCATCGAAGGGTTCAAGGAGCCGAAACGAGGAGAGGAGCAGCCCCGTGACGAGCTCTGCCATATTTGCAACCGCCGTAAACTCGAGCTCATGCAGTCCTCTTCGTACTCCATCTACAACCGCTTCTACAAGTCTGAACTAGAAAAGGTCTATGAAACATGCGGCGGCTCTGGTCCAACTGAGATCCCACCACCGCCAATCGTCGAGAAAAAACGCGAGAAGTTCTGCTTGACCAAGAAGTACTACACGACAAAAGAGGGCGATTCGTGTAACTCGATCGCCAAGGCCAATCCAGGCGTCGCTGGCTCTTATCTATATTTCGGCAATCAACACCTCATAGCTGATTGCCGCAAACTACGTGCAGGTATTAAGCTCTGTCTGCCTATGACGTGCCCGATTTACGTGGTCCAGCCTGGGGATACCTGCCTATCCATTGAGGCGGCGAACGGCATTAGGATGGACGACGTCGAATACTTCAACTCTTGGATCAGGTCTGACTGTAGCAACCTGCACAAAACTACTGACTTTTACGGCAAGCCCATCTGTATTGGAGCCTTTGGAGCCAAGGAAGCTGGTTCCTGGGAGGCTAGGATTGGGCGCACTGTGGATTCTGAAGACACTGGCCCCGGCATCATGTTCAGCAGCGCGAACGGCCCCGTGCCTCAGCCTAAAGCCATGGATGAATTGTAATGCACAATTGTCGTCCTTCAACCTATTCCAGAATCAATAAATAGCTATTTCAGGGTATTGCCAATCACAATTTACTCATGCCACCCTAAACAACATATCGATGTTCATATCGCAGTGCTTGAGAACAGTATGAACGAGATCAACTCGACCTGACAGTGGCAGGATATCATCGGTGCAGCCTCCATCACAATCATGCAATGCATCTGAAGCGCAGTCTGCAAGGTACAACAACCCTTGCTCACGAGTCAGCAGCCCCGCTCCGAACAAGAAGGCGATTATGTTCAAGCACGGGCCGGCCCTTGGCAACTTTAGGCTGAAAGCGAAATCAACCACGAATTGGCGCAAAAGCAGCCAAGGGCGAGCCCATTAATCTATGCCTTGACCCACTCTGAGTCTACCAACAGCTCGGCCTGGTCCGAAGAGGACCCGCCTGCTTGCAGTCAGGTACCCAAACATGTGATTCAGGGACCCTTGTTAACATGGGACTAGATGATGGACGAGGACCAACACGCTTGATGGCCTTGCCTGTCGTCGTTCTGACATGGTAGTGAGGCAACGTTGCTAGCCAAGGGAAAATTTTCTTTATCCACTCCACTGCCAATGCCCCGATATTCATATGCGGGTCGGATGTTTGCGAGGGTCCTGGGACACCATGCGGCGGCATGCTCGCTTGCAAAACCACGCATGTAGGTAGCACATCCATGACCTCTGATGGTTCGATCACGAGATGGAGCAGGCTCATCATTCGGGAGCCGAGCCCAGTTGCGACAAGCCGATAGGCAGGTCGTGTACGTTAGTTCGCTCTAATATCGAAATCACAAACGCGGTCAGAGAACGGCCCATCTGCCTGAATAAGAAAGAGTCAAGAACCGAGCATGACATCAACCACCAACAGACTTCAACAACACTTGAGTTGCGATCCCATGCATGCGAAGTCGGCTATCAATATTTAATAGGACCGTCCGCTAAATCTTGAAGTATTACTACATTGCTGGAGTCATCACCTTCTTTCAATCCCTGCTCGATCACTTCACGATGCACATCTCATATCTTATCACTCAGGGTCTCTTGACGATTGGCGTCTCTGCTATCAGAGGCCACAGGGTTCGTCGCCAGGTAAATCCTAACGGACCTACCGACCCTGGTATGCCATCGGATTGCACCTACTACGCCACATATTCCAACAAGGCGATCACCTGTAAGAGATGGGTTGCACCCTTCGGAATGACGGTGAAGGAGTTTGCGGAATATGTACGTGTCACGTTATCCTTATTGTCCTAGATCTGGTGGCTAATCTTTCTATTACGACGTCCAGAACCCCACTGTTAAGGATGACTGCTCTGGGATCCAGGTTGGTCACTCGTATTGTGTCGAAGTAAACTTTGGTGATCCGCGTGTTACGGACAAGCCCAAAGCTAGTTCGACCCAAGACGCTGAGCCTGAGCCTACCGAGGACCCAAAGCCCAGTCCTACCCAGGAAGGTTTGATCGAGAGCTGTACTTCCTTTTACAAGGCCAAGAAGGGAGACACATGCCCCAAGATCATCGCAGAATACGGCACTTTCGATTTTGACACCTTCTTCGAATGGAATCCCGCTATTGAGTCTGACTGCAGTGGCATATGGGCCAACACTTGGTATTGTGTGGGTGTTCCCGGAACCCCAACCTCCGCACCAACAAAAACCATGATGACCAGCACTACGCCCAAGCCTACAGGTCCCTCCAAGCCCAGTACCACGCAAGAGGGTCTCATCGATACTTGTGTGTCATTTCACCAGGCTGGAAAAGGTGAGACCTGTGCTAAGATCGTTTCCAACTTCGGTACATTCGACTCCGACACCTTCTTTGAGTGGAATCCTGCCGTTGGCAAAGACTGCGATGGCATCTGGGCTGGCTACTACTATTGTGTTGGTGTCCCTGGTACGCCTACTGAGAAACCTTCCGCAACATCTCCAAAGCCTACAGCTACTGGAGGTGTTCAGACCCCGTCTCCCATCCAGGAAGGACTTGCCGAGAACTGTAACAAATTCCACAAGATCACTTCTACCACCACCTGCGCATCGATTCAGCGTTATTACAATCTACCTCTTGACCAATTCGTTGCCTGGAATCCTGCTGTTGAGGAAAGCTGTTCTGGTTTATGGGCTGGCTATTGGGTGTGTGTCAGCGTTGAGGGTTACAAGCCTACGACAACAACAGCAACCGCAGCCACCACGACCAAGCCTGCGAATGGCATCTCGACGCCATCGCCTATCCAGGACAGTATGGTCAAGAACTGCGAAAAGTTCCATCAGATCAAGTCTACTACTACTTGCACATCCATTGAGAACTACTATAACCTTCCATTTGACACCTTTTACTCCTGGAACCCTGCTGTTGGCAGCAAATGCACATCTCTGCTTACCAACTATTGGGTCTGTGTCGGTACTGTTGGATGGAAGCCTCCTACCAAGACCACAACGAAGGCTGCTACGCCTACCAAGGTTCCTTCAAACGGTATCAGCACACCTTCGCCTATCCAACCCAACATGGTTGGGAACTGTAACAAGTTCCACATGGTTGCTACAACGACCACATGTTCTTCCATCCAGAATTATTATTCAATCTCTTTAACAGACTTTGGCAAATGGAATCCTGCGGTCGGCGCCAACTGCGCTGGCCTTTGGGCTGGATATAACGTTTGCGTCGGTGTCATCGGTGGCACTCCTACCCAGCCCAGTAACGGTGTCAAGACGCCTTCGCCAATACAACCTAAGATGGTCAGCAACTGTAAGAAGTTCCATAAGGTGGCTTCTACAACCACTTGTTCCTCAATCCAGAACTACTACAAAATTACTATGGCTCAGCTGGCCACGTGGAATCCGACGGTTGGTACTGGGTGTGACAAACTCTGGGCCGACTATTGGGTTTGCGTAGGAGTGTAGGTAGACAGTGAACATACAGTCCGCTCATGCAATTACCTCTTCTCATGCATGTCATGTTTCTGCTCGTATTTGTATTCGAATCATGAATTCCTTGCTAGTGGCTTCAAAATGCGCGTTCATATTCGCAATTTGACATCGTTGTTGTGGTCATTTAATCGTATACTTTGCAAAACCTGTCCCCGAAAAAGCCTGCAGGTAGCGTCCAGTCACAAATACAGGCTTTTTTATTCCAAGTTCCAATAGCAGCATTGAAACCTATATGTATTGAAAAGAACTCGATGCAAGTACAAGAGGAATCACGTTGTAGTCATTTATTGATTGGACTCAAACATTAGTTAACGCAGTCGTTTAAAAGTAGCAGGAAAACATACCCTGTATCATGGAGCTAGGGTGTGGTCTATCCATTCTCATCCCCGTGTAAAGGCCGAGCGCCGTTGAGACCCAAAAATTGAGCGCGGAACCTTGAACCTCGCAGCGGAACTTTCGCCGCCAAGAGTGTTGCACCGCTCATCCTGGTAAATCACAACCTTGCTATATCGGCTAGAACAGCCCAATCGCCAAGGAAACGTGCGTGACTTTTCGTCAAAGTCTACGTTCATGTGTTGGTTCTGATATTTTTTTACGTGTGGGAATTGCAGAACCAACAACCTTGCGCAATATTCCGAGTTGTTGGCTCTAAGCTGCAGGCCTGTCTCCACCCCGATGTAACGCTGTGTTGGTTAAAAGTTCCGAACCGGCCACGCTAGACAGGGTTACCTTACCGGGGTATGCTAATTTATGCTCTTATCGAGTCAGTCACGGCCTCATCATAGGCGAAGAATGGAGTGGGCGGTCAAGAGTTCACGGTAGACTCATACGCGCACACACGAAGTCGTGAGTTTGCTAACCTCTCTATCTCTTCTGATCCTTGAATACCTACATGTGATGATTGATTCTACTTAGTCCACTTCTCATTTACAGGACAGGCTTCGGAGCACCACCCCGTTCCATCGCTTGGCCAGATGAATTGGTGAAGGTTTTTCTCAGATCCCCAAAATCACAAGGCATCGTCTGTTCTGTAATTCCAAATGAGGGTTGTGGCCATAGCTCCACCATATAACGTGTAGGGACCATCTTCCATCTGAACCCCGAATGCTCATTATTTTCGGTCCAAATCAGTGAAACAGTCTTGACCAAAAATATCCCTACTTCAAAGATCTTCCACCACTGATTGGTCTGCGAGTAACGAGTACTGAGAACACTCATCTGACACAGCTCGACTTCGAGATACATCTCTCTTGGTGTTGCACCAATGTTGCCGGAGCTAGTAGATGTTGAATCCCTAGTGATGAACTCCGAGAAAGAATGGTTGCTTCAGCTTTTGTACGTCACCTTGCTCTTTGGCCTCCAAGGCCCAAAGCCCTATCATGATTTGCTGCTTCAACAACTCCAGGCGGGTATTCCAGCTTTTGTCAGAGCCTGGCCCGTAGTGGACATCCACATAATAAGAGTAGCCCGCCCATATACCATCACAGTCCTTTCTGACGGCTGCATTCCTTAACAAAGGTAAGTAGGAGTTACCTTAGAGCGCGACGTGAGTTAGGAATGTTCTGGCGTCCAGTAGGGAGTGAATATACTAATACCGTAGATAGAGACCTTAGTGTATGTTGTGTCCTTTCTAGATTGATGAAATAAGGTATATCTTTTAATTTCTTTTTCCAAGTGACACTAGGCTCTAACTCCTCTATAAGCTTCATTGCAGTTGCAGCCATCATTTCTAGGGTACTTATTAAGGTACTGAGATACCTACATAATACTGTGTTTGTCTAGATACTACTGCAGAACCCTCAACAGCGGGGACCTGGTCCTTTTCCACTGCCTTTTCTCCCACCGCTAAATCATATGGTACACGTTTTGGTTAGGGTACAAGAGGGTTGGTGGGCGAACCTCAGAACAAGCGCCTGTATCATAAAGGGCCATATCGCCTGGCCAAATGTGATAGTCGAGCTCGCTCTCCGGTCCTCTGAAACTCAGCGCGCGCTCAGTGTGATCATCGTTAAACATAAGAATCATCCACAAATCGAGCAGGTACCCGGTAGGGATCCTCATCCAGCCGAATGCGGAATATCCCTCTCTCCAACGCAATGAAACGGCTTTAACGATAAATTCGCCGCCTGCTATGTCTCTCAAAACTGCTTCGTCGGCAAGTAGAACGAAGTCAAAGACGTATTCGGCCATTCCTTCATCCTCGGGGGGCCAAAAGGTTGTTTTGATATGTCGCCACCCTTGATCGTCGATGTGGATCAGCTTGTCCTTTTCACTGTTGCAGAATTTTCGGAGGCCCCGAACGTCAAGACCATTGAGGACGGAGGCATCTTCACGAACGTCGAGGCGGAACAAGTCCCTAAGTCGCTGTACGTCGTCTTGGTTTGTATCCTTCCTGCCTTCAAACCTTCCAAATGCCAGCTTAGTTTGGTGCCTCAAAGAGTGCAGAAACATTTGCCAAGCCTCATCATACTCTTCGTTGTAGTAGGCCCGGCAGATTGTGAAACCCCATTTGAGCCAGTTGTTTTGGTTCTTTCTGCCTCCTGGCTCTTTCTTAAACTTTCGCGGGGGCGGCCAGACGTAGTCGACCATCCTTTCAATAATGTCACCCATTTTCAGAAGATTTGGTACGGAAATAGGACTTGCGACAGACGTGGGATATCGCAAGGTTGAAAACGTTCAAAGAATAGGCCTCTGTGGAGGTAAGGAAAGAAAGCGAGGTGAGCTTGGAAAGGGTGCAACCAACAGATATTATGCACCGCACGGCCTTCGCGTAAACTGTTGTTCCTTTTAGTGGAATGTTGCACAGGCATCAAGTAGGAGTAATGAACTAACTGGGTCTTCATTGATTATTTTGCGGTAGCGCGGCAACCTACTTCTTGCTTGGTACTTATACTGATACCTTACCTGGCGCGTATTGACAGGGAATTAGGCCATGACTTTTTTTCGTCAGAGCCCGGACCGTAATATGTGCGTGAGATAGGTTATCCCCAGTGGCGATAAAGATGGGGATTGGCAGGATTCTTCTTACCTCCGGGTCCCAATTTGGTCACTTGCTCAGGGCGGTAGGTAAAGTGTAGGGTCATTTCAATCATGTCGGAAATTATTGAGGCTTAGCGTAGGATGAATGCTGTATCTGCAGTATCAGAAAAGAGGCCCTCAAAGCTAGTTGGGCTATGTTTGGACAAAGGAGAAAGAAAACAAGCTGAAAGTGTACAGGGATAGTACCACACAGAATTCTCTTCAACTACTCTACTGTATATTTTAATATGTAGTCTCGTTCTAACGTTGAGAAATGGATATTCTTATTAATCGCTCGCAGTATATTTACCCCAGCGGTCATTACTTGTATTTTCGAACTCCATATTAGCCATCCTCCTTGACATATCCTGATGCAAATGCATCTTTTTCTTGAGCTTCTGTAGAAGCGTCTTCCTTCCTTCGTTGCGTCGCTGATCGTGGTACGTAACGTAGAGGCCCGTCGTCATCCGAAGAGTCATTCGAGGCGTCAAAGCAGAATAGTGACGAATCTGAGGATCCCTCTTCATCACACGGCTCGGTGGGTGTAGCGCGCCGTTTGCTAAGTTACATTAGCTATATCCTTTGCTTTGTTATCAAGATATGAGTTGGAGGAGATTGAAGCTAATTGGCCTGGCTACGCCAATATAAGAAGAAGAGAGGTAACAAGTTGGGAAAATAGTTGTGGTTTCTGAACAGGCCTTTCACTTCAACCATCCCACAATCTTCTTGATAGCTCGAACAATATGTTTTGTCACTTACCGCCACAAATCCTCATGGTATGTCTGGCCGTCGTAATGTGGGAACTTTCGAATCTCAGAATATCTCGTAGTCCTGATACAGCGATTATCATCACCAGGCCAGATCCAATGATGGAGCTCTTCCTCAGAGCCCGAGAAACTCAGGGCGTTCTCTGGCCTGCTTGGCCAATCACAAAGCAGAAACCACAGATCTAATAGATAGCTTGTCGGGATCCGCATCCAGCCCCCTGTCCAACCGGCTTCCCCCAACAACTCCAGCGAGACACCTTTGACAACAAACAAGCCATTTGCTACGTCTTTCAAAGTTGCCTCGTCGGCGAGTAGCACAAAGTCGTGGATACAATCTGCCATGGCTTCAGTCTCCCAGGGTCTTGTTGTCAATCGGCGTCTTTTGCCTGGTATCTGTACCACAGCTTGCTCCATCTTGCGCGATTCAGCACTCCAGAAGTCCCGAACACCTTGAACATCGAGGCCTTCAAGTTTCAAAGGGTCCTCAAGACCTTCAATCGTGAAGAGGTTCCTCAATTGTTGAACGTCACCTTGGTCAACGGGCACGTCATCATCGTCAACGCCCTCTTCTCCAAAGCCGCTCAATGCCAATTTGGTCTGATGTTCCAAGGAGACCAACAGCATTTCCCAAGCTTCATCAGACTCCTTGCCGTAGTATGTCCGGTAGACTGTATAGCCCCATTTGCGGTAGCGGTAAAGGTTGTCGGGGTTCTTCCTCCCTCCAGGATATCGCTTGGCGGCAGGTTCAGGCCAACAGCAGTTTCCAATCATTTCTTCGATATGGTCAGCCATTCTCACTTATCTATTTAAGATTTTGTTGTGGCGAGATTGGGTTCGTGATGGAAGTGGAGTGAAAAGTGGGCGAGTGTGGAAAAGAAAGGAAAGGATGAGTCTAATGGTGTTACAACCAACAGTTGTTTTACATGCATTGCACGGCCTTCGCTTAAACTATTATTCCAGTCACTAAAGTATCACCAAAAATAGACAGGAGTGACAAAGTGAGTCTCAATTATCAGCTTGTAGGATCTCTTAAATCTCGATCTGTACCGCTGATAGCTCAACTATCTCTAATTGATAATGAATATAGAGCCAAAACTTGCTCCTGTGACTCTCATGAGAGACATCTCAGACTTTGGTTATCATAGTGGTGCGGTCCACGGCGGATCTCAGAGTAATCCCCAGTACAGTCGGTGGTAGCGTCTCCAGCCCAAATGAGATGTTCAAGCTCTTCCTCATCTCCGTCGAAACTCAAGCAATGTTCAGTGCGGAGGTCGTTGAGCATCAGATGGTGCCACAACTCTAGCAGGTAGCCCGTAGGAATTCTCATCCAGCCCCACGTCGAGTCGAATTTACCGTCCTTCCATTTGAACGACACGGCTTTGACGATGAATTCGCCTCTGGCAACATCCCTCAAGACTGCCTCATCAGCGAGAAGAACGTAATCAAACAACCAATCTGCCATTCCTTGAGTCTCTCTAGGCCTTGTAGTCTTGAATGTTCTTCTGTGCGGTGTCTCGATAATCTCTTTCTCTCTGGACCGTTGGGCCCTGCAGAACGCCCGGAGACCTCGAACATCGAGACCTGCTAGTTCCGAAGGATCCTCACGGACGTCGAGCTGGAATAAACCTTTCAGTTGTTGAATGTCGTCCGGGTCTATGTCATATTCAACGTCCGCTCCTTCATCGTAGGCGCCGAAGGCCAACTTGGTCTGGTGTATGAGAGAATACAGGAGCATTTGCCAGGCCTCATCATTGCCGTAATAAGTGCGATAGATTGTGAAGCCCCATTTACGGAACAAGTGAGAATTATTAGGGTTTTTCCTTCCTCCACTCTCTACCTTGGTTCCGCTTGGGTACTGATAGACGTTATCGATCATCTCTTCAATACGGTCATCCATTTTCAGAGCTCCTTGATGGTAAAGGTCAGGTCGGTGGCCGGCGCAGTGTATTAAAAGGTGAAGATTGCGATCCTTTGGAAAAGAAGGAAGGAAGGAGTGAATTTAGCAATGGTGCATCATCGGGCATTATGTACCGCACGGCCTTCGCCTAAATTACTATTCCTGTTAGTAAAATATTGCATATATAATACACATATGTAAGTAGTTGGATCTCTGTAATAATATTGTAATAACTTGGACAAATCTTTTTCTTGCTTGTTACCTTCCCGATGAATTCTTTTCCTGGGTTCGAGATGCGATACAGGCATTAGAGTAAAGGATGTGTAAACCAATTACAGCTCGCTTCCTATCCAATAAGATCAGGCCGCGTGGCCTAATGGCTAAGGCGCTAGATTTCGGTTAACCAAAATCAAATTCTCTAGAGACTGCAGGTTCGACTCCTGCCGTGGTCGTCGCTCCTTCCTTTTTGTTAATTAGCGGAACTAGTAGTTACTCCTTCCTCTTCTTTTTACTGCAAAAAACTGGTTTACCCTTCGGGCGAACCAGTGTTTTGTAGCGAGATTGCAGGTTCGACTCCTGCCGTGGTCGATTGATATTCCTTTTTGTATTTTTGTCTATTTCTCCATAAGATTACCTACCTGTTGAACTGGACCTTGTATCCCGTAGGACCCTGCATTTTGCCTTCTTTCAATCAGTGCTTGTCAAAATATACAAGTAATTGCAACAAGGTTAAATATCACAGGGAAAGAGATTGCAATTACTAGGCAAGTGGTGCCATTCAATTATTGTTATTGTTCATTCATTATACTATTCGTATGACCAGAGCTTCATTGAGCCATTGCGTAAACCATATTCCATCATTCCAATTAATCAAGTAGTGAAAGGGTTGTAGTCAACACCAAGACGATCAGCCTCAGACCTAATCTTCTTGTTCTTCCTCGTCAAGAACCACTTGATAGTAGACGCAAGAGTGATACCAAGACCGGCGAAGACGATTTGCAGAATCATAGCCATAGTGTAACGAGGTTGATCCTTGTCAGGGAAGAAGTAAGGCGAGATGACATTACCCAAGTGTCCAAAGATGTTGACAATGGCACCGGCAGCCGCTCGCTTCTCGGGTGTTTGACTCATGGTTGATACAGCCCATGTGTACTGAAGAGTGTTGGCGGAGAAGCAACCTGCGGCGTAGAGGAAGGTCATGGCGTAGCGGACGGCTGCGTTGCCGGTTGCGACAGTGACGATGAAACCGGCGACGGAGCAAGAAAGAGGGATGACGATGTGAAGACCTCGCTCGCGACGACGATCAGAGTCCCAGGACACGTAGAATGTGCAGAGGGTACCAAAGACGTAAGGAGGAGCGGTCATGAGAAGAGAAGTAACATCGTTACCGAAGCCGAGGCCGCTGACGATGGTGGGGAAGAAGTTGTTGAAGCCGTAAGACGAGGTGATGAAGATGTTCATGAACAAGAACATGTACAGCTTGATATCAATCACAGCGAGCTTAAGACCAACCCAGACAGTGGACTTCTCGTGGATCTCGACACGATCATCGAGGATTCGTGCAGCAGCGACCTTTCTCATGTCCTCAGTCATGTATCGCATAGCTCCACCGTGGAGAGAGTCAGGGTAGTTAGGCAGAGTGAAGTAAGCAGTGATGGCAAAGAAAGCACTGAGAGCACCTTCGAGGATGAAAAGCCATTGCCAGCCTGCAAGACCCATAGGACCGTCAAGACCGCTGAAGACACCGGCGGCGATGAGACCGGAGAAGGCTTGAGCCAGGACGAGACCTGAGTATAGAAGGGCGACACGGAGGGCGAATTCGCGACGGGTGTACCAGCAGGACATGAGGAAGACAGCCTGGAGATGTTAGTATGATGATGAAGAATTGGATCCGAAAGATTGACTTACACCAGGAAAGAGAGGAGCCTCGACAATACCCAGAATAAACTGCACACCCCAAAGAGCACCAGCACTCTTACAAAGCGCAGTCATAGCCGAAATGGTAGACCAGATAAAAGCAGCAGCAGGAAGATAAATCGAGGGTCGCACTCGGGTGATCAACATGTTGGAGGGCAACTGCGCAAGCATGTAGCCGACCGTCAGAATGGCCACAGCAGTCTGGTAATCTCCATCCTTGAGGTTAAGATCCTGATTAAACGTGTTGAGACGCGCCTGCGCAATGTTGGTGCGGTTAAGATAGTTGAACATGTACAGAATCCATAGCTGAGGCAACATCCACATGTCCAGAGCGCGGACAATCTTCTTCTCCAGCTCTGGAGCGTTGGGAAGGCCGAGAGCTGCCACGTTGGAGAGCTCGGGGACGACCTCGGGCTTTTCCTGGGCGTAGGAAGCCGTAGCGTCCAGAGGAGCGCCTACGTCCTTGGCGTCATCGTGTGGTTTTTGGTCTGACATTTTGGTGGCGAGAAAGAGGTAGAGGAGGAGGGAAGAGAGGAGGGACAGAAGAGTGAACCTGTCTGTCTACCTGATCTCACGAGCGAGAAATCTTCCTCTCTTATACCTCTCCACTGACCCCATATTGCACGACAGGGTGTTGCCTCAAGACTGCGGGGAACCTTACTCGCATGCTGGAAAAGACGGTGCCGGTTGTCTTGGCTGTTCTCTCTTGCATGGTTGTGTGTTTACGCAGCCAAGCGAGAGTAAAAAGCCAAGGGATGGCCAAGAGATGAGAAAAAAACAGAAAAAAAGAGGAGAGGGAAAAAAGCCAAGACGTAGGGCCATGGCTTATATTGTGGGGGAAAGTCTGGGCAATGGTCAGCTAATGTACCATTTCCAGCGGAGAAGATTCTGAGACGGTGGATTTTGGGGCAAGGGATTGGGGTAATTGAGTAATAGAAACGGCATCTCCGCAGTTATAATAAAGTAATATGTTTCTCATCTCCAGTCGCGAATTTCTACGGCAATAAAACAGAAAGCTCCAAGTCTGCCCCAAGTCACTAACCGCGCTAAGCCTTTTAGCTGTGCCAATCCCCCATATTCTCTTCTCGTCATAACGCCCCTTGGCTGCTTGGCGAGTTATTTTCCTCCTCTCATGTTTTGAGGAGAAATGCTTGGGTTACCATCCATCGGCGACCACATTAACTGCCGAAAGACGAATCAGCCAAGACTCCAAATTCCTGGGGTTTGTGTTGGTTTCTCCAATCATAACCTTGTTGATTACTCGGGGCAACTGTTGCCCTTTGCATGAGTGGGTACGTCATAACCTGCATACACACAGACAGGATGGAGTACGCGATGGCTGGGATGGTTGCGGAGTACAGATGTTATTTGCGAGAAAATGCCTCTTGTGCGGGGACTTTTCGGAAATCTAGAAGCCTTGGTGTTCGGCTCCGCTGTAGGCAACGACATAACGAGACCGGGGCTGGTAGGATTTCGAATCTTGGCTGCCGGATTTCATGATTCAGGTCGTGGGGGAACCCCAACATTGGTGTTTGAAGGAGGTGAGCTCCACTTGGTTGAGGGGAAGAGAAGGGTAAGATGTTGGACAGATGATGTGATGAACAAATACAATGGTGGCAATCTTGACAAAAGAGATAAAGATTGACATTGAAGGTTCGTGACACTTTGGATGAAACTGCATCATGTTATTCCATCAGTCATCTGAGTCAGATACACGAGAGTTCACCAGGGACCGTAACGAAGAGGTCTGACCGCCTCTACGAGACATCATGTCTCACTCCACATTCCCCAACCCAACAAATACCAAAATAAGCTCAAAATTAACCTTCCTTCTCGAACAGACAAATCCCCAACCGAGGCCTGCAGGGTAGTATTGCGGCGGTTATAATAAAGTGGGATATCTAATTAATAAGTGGATAATCAGACGATTTCGTTCAAACGGCTAATCAACGGACCGCGCATAAGTATATGCAGGGTCTATTAGTATGGAGAAGTACATGGGATCTGTGCTTTTCTTGTTGCATTAGGTCTGGGGACAAGCGGAGAAAAGGAAGGGAACAATATGCCGTGATTCCGATCATGTGAGTGACTCGGGGAGAAGAGCGGTGACTCTTGAGAAAGGAGAGTTATTTAAAGTAATGGACTTCCCGGTTCGATGATGGAACAATTACTGTGGTATACGAGTGTTCGTGTTTCCGCTTGCGTTGACTTGACTTGGTTGGTTTTGACCTTGACGCGTTCTGATTGGCTTGTTATCAGTCCACCAATCACAAGCTCAGAGCACCAGAATAAGGAACGCGACGCGTCTCCGACTCCAAGCTCTGCCATTTTCCATGGTAACAGTGATGATACATACCGCATTATCTCCCATTACTCTGTACATCTACATCCATTACTGCTAGTTCTCAATCATTCCCTCACTAATAAGTGTTCTTGGTAGCCAGCCCCCAAAAGTAGGCAACCCAAGCACCAAGAATAAGCACAACAACAGCTCCAAAGTTCACCATCCCCAACTTCCTACTCCACTCAGCTCGTCCCTCACTCTCAGCCTCTTCCTTCTTCGCAACAATGACATGCCCATTCTCAACTCTCTTCTTGCGACTCCACTGTAAATGTCCCATAACATCACTAGCGAAACCCAACGCTAGAATGATCAATCCCACAACGACAGACCCAGCAGCCATCGTCGCGTATAAAATCGTGACGTTATCGTAGTTATTATCGTTTCGGTCCTGAATCACTCCTGAGATGACACCCACAATGATTGTCATGCTGTTGTTGATGGCAATCTTGATCGCGTAGCCTGAACCGAATACTTCTTGATACCACATGCTTGTGCGGATACTGTCGATGATGACTGTTGGTCCGAATGATGTAGCCACTGCAAAGATGCCGAAACTGGCGGCTGTACCGGATACGCTGGGGCCCCATGCGACTAGACACATGGATAAGAGTATTCCGCATCCACAAACAAGCATGAGCGTAAGTCGTTGACCGAACATGTCGACAAAGACACCGATCAAAGGCACGAAGAAGAAGCCCAGGTACTGAGACATAGACGCGTACCATCCCGCCTTGACAGCTGAGATCTTGAAGCGCTGCTCCGCTAGTTCTGTGCTATTGGAAGCAAAGACACTAGCCGTGGAAGTCTGGAATAGAGAAAACAGACAAACCATCCAAAACGACCACGGCAAGCTCAACATCTTTCCAATCTCAAACTTCTTATTATTTTCCGTCAACTTCTCCCCCGTAGCAGGATCCTTGGTGCCAGCATAACGCTTCTCACACCATCGTGTAAACCACCAGAAGAACAGTGTAGCGACGTTTGTGAACAAGTTCATAAACACAGCCATCCAGTACGCCCAGCTGAAATCGCCAAGGTTCTGCGCAATGACGTTGGCGGTAGCTTTTCCGACGAAAGAACCGATCTTGCCGATACCTAGCTCGAAGGCGAGTGTGGAAGCGAAGCCGGACGAGGGAGGGAACCATGAGGAGAAGATTTTGTATTGGGCGACTTGGGTGGCTACGTCGCCGAGGGCTTGGATTACGGCGCCGCCGATCATGAATTTATAGGAGCGGACTGTTGTGGCTGCGGCGACGAGGATGGCACCGAGACTGAAGACGGCGTTTCCCCAAAGCATGGTGCCTGATATGTTAATATAGGGTGATGAAATGGTTGGGTTGGGTAGTACTTACTTGCACCTCCATAGCGATCTGTGAGAACACCACTTACGAGAATGAGAGCAGTCTTGATAAAGTTCTCGCTTGTGTCAAGGACGGCATATTGGGTATTCGAAATGTGAAGTTCCTGCTATAGGTTAGCTAACCCCTTTTTGCACAACACATAAACCAACAGACCTTCTTCAGAGTACTTTTCAAAGCACCGGTAACACCACTACTCCAATGCCCACCAAAACCAATCATACTAACGATAACGACCGAGAGTATCTTCATACTCATGGGCACAGGTTTCTTGCCATGGTCCTCATTATCTGATTGGTCAGATGCTGCGACATTGGTGACGTCGTGAGCCTCTTTTGAGGGATCCATCATGAAGGGTGAGGGAGAGAGGGAGATGGAGAGATGAGATGAGATGGAAAAGATTATCAGATGGAACGGATGTCAGGTTCTTTATCAGATCGAACTTCGGTGGAACCGCTGATGGAATTTTTATCAAGGTTTGAGGGCGTTGGTCTGGGCCCCACTAGATTATCAGTAGCCTCCACTTAGTGTAGAAGTGTCAGGAGAGCTGAGATGGGCTGATGAGGTACGTTTGATGTTAGGGTGAGACATAAAAACACCGAATGTCCTGGCACCTCCGCGGCATGATGCAAGTTGAAAAAACTATTCACAGACTATTACATCTTGTTTCTAATATCAACCTTTATCTATCTCTCCAGGTCTGGAGTATGAGCTCTGGTAAGTAGAGACATTGAGAGACTGCTAACAGAGATACATCTCGTCTAACAACATGAACTTCTCCAACCAGTCGGTATCCCCCAATCTCAAGCTCAAACAAGCTAGTCCCCCGACCTTCGGCGCCCCTTCCAGCCAATTTTTCTCACCGTGAGACGCCACGACCCACTAGTGCAAGGATAATGACTCCATAAACAACCTCATCCTCCCCTTTCTCACTGTGAAAAAAAGATCATCACGCATTGTCTTCCGCGCATTATCTCTCGGATCAGCATGGCGTGCCTGTGCAAACAGATTGATAACGCCGACACGGTATCCGCATCATCCTTGAATAAACACCTCGAAGCTATTCGCGCAATTCTTGGCAGGAATAAAGCCCTCGCCAAGGAAGTTCGGTATCAGATAATTCCGAGTAACCAGCGCACGGCAAAGATTTTGTCGCTGCACTCTATCACTTTTACTAAGATCTCGGCATTGTATACGAGATTTGAGAATGACACTAAGGGCTTTTGGACGGCGGAGGGTGATGGGTTGCTGCAGGAACTACGGCGCCGAATTGCCTGTGTGACGATATTTTTGAGGTCCAAGATTAATGACGATGCTTGGATTGCGGATGATGTTGCGGATGTTGTCAAAGGACGCACGTTGTCTGAGCTGAGATATGCGGGAAGTAAGTACATCAAGATCGCAAGGAGACTTGGTGGTGTTGGATCTGTTCTTTGGTTACCTTTAGAAGTACCCGCTTCAACGTAAGTAATTCCGATGATTCCGAAAGATCGTGCTAATGAGATTAGATATGAGAGATATCTCAACATGGAAGACAACGAAGCGTTTGATCATCTGCAGGGTATCGGAGCCGAGGCACCTGATTTGACACTTTTCGTGCAGCGGCTCATTACGGAGCAGCTTAATGGTGAGTGGTACCCTGCTTCTCGCTTACTAGACTAACGATGCAGATCCGTCGCTCACTTTGTCGTATCGCAATTTGCTATCGGACTATAGCGATTGCTTTTTACCGTCCGATCAAGGTCTTCTTCTCATTCTCGCCTTGGGAGGTAGTAATGTTCCTGTTGATCTTCTGAAGACTGTCAAGATTCCTATGAGACGGTGGACAGATGGGGGAGAGATACAGAGTATTGCTGCTACCGACTTTGGGTTCAGCTCGGACTTGGTTGCGGTGTTGTCTAACGATGAAGTCTTGTCTCAGCTCGGACAACGACCCGAGATCACGCAACAAACACTAGAAGACGGCACAATCACGTTAACTCTCCAACCTCAAGCCCAACAAGAAATTTCGGAACGTCTCTCACCACAAACGATAGAAGATTGGGCAACAACAGCTCTCCGACTCCTCTGCTTTGCCTGTCCACCCTGCTACGAAGGAAAAGTCAACTGGCCCCTCCCCCTCAAAAAAGCAATATGGTCCCTCCTCGACAGCCTAACTTCCCAAAAACGCATCCCCTCATCCCTCCGAACCGCCATAATCGAAGCCCTCCTCTTCTTCTGCGAACGCGACCTCTTCACCATCCGTCTCGCTGCCATAACACGCGCCAAATTCCTCCTTCGCAAAAACATGTCCTTCTATTACCAAGCCAGCGTCACGCTGTTTGACAGTATAATCTCTGGCAAAGATGGTAGCTATGAGCGTTCAGATGCTATTATTAATGAGTTTTTGAACGCGGAGATGGAGGTGACGACGAGATCTGATAATGCGCTTAAGGGAAGACTGCATATTTCTAGTATCGAGAATAAGATCCATCGGTATGATAAGGATGTTGCTGCGACGATTTATACATGGCAAGGAATTCATCCGCTTTCGACTTTTGAGATTGAAGTCACGAGAAGACTACAAGGTGTTGCGGCGAAGTTCTTCCACTCGATTGGGGATTTTAAAACCACGAGAGCGAGTTTGGAACAACATTTGTGGCTCAACTCTACTATGCCGATACGGCATAATACGAAACTGTTGATCGTTACGAGGCTGGCGGAGATCCACTGCGAGTTGCATGAATATGATAAAGCGGTTGAGGTATCGCAGGCCGAGCTGGAAGGGATCAAGGCAAGGAAGGGAAGGCCGTTCAGACGGTTGTGTATGGCTATGACGGAGGGATATATTGGGCTTGGACAGCTTGATGATGCAGCTTTGTTGGTCGAGGAGTTGATCACCGTTGAACCACCCGAGCTGGATGACCTAAACGACCAAGTCATAAAGATGCGCCGTTTGATCCTTCAAGCACGAATCCAGCACGAACGCTGCAACTTCACCGAAGCGTTACAACTCTGGCAACTCACAGGCCAAACGATGGAGACACTATCAACGTTCAATTCCAGGCACGGATGGGTCGTAGCGATTATCCATCTTTCTATCGCCCATGCGAAGATAGCAATGGGTGATGAGGAGGGTGGAAGGGTATCGTGGGATGCAGCTGTTGAAGTTGCCATGAGAGAACGATTTGAGTTTGTGTTTCCGGTTTTGGCGACGATTTGGTTGGAGAGGATTGTGGGGGAGATTTATGCTACGAAGGGATGGCCTTTGAGGATTATGATGCCTGGTGGGAAGTCGGATTTGACGTGGTTGTAATGTAGAGTTCTTTTCAAGATGGCGAGTAATAGACTTAACGTGAATGGTTAACACGGTCGGTCCTATGGTCTGCCCTTTTTGTCCTTGACAATGTGAACGTTAATGATGAGGCGAGTTTCACTGCAAAGGATGAGTCATGCTGGAAGTCAAATAGACACTGTGAATTTAAAAGCGCCCCATGCGTGCACAACTTCTGGTTGGTGATGCCAATTCGATGTGCTACCAGTGGCTGAGAGGGCTGTTGTGCTGCCTTGCGCGATAAAAGCTTTGTGCAATGAGAATCATTGGAGTGGTGAATTAAAGTCACAAGGTTTGCAGACATGGAAGTTTAAACGGCTGTAACTTTTAGAAATTGAGCTCGTAGTTCTAGAAAAGTCAGACATTCCCTCCTGATCAGAAAATACCGATTTTCAACTTCTCAAGCAATCAATTATTCCTTGTTAACTCAACCAACAACAATGATTTCAATCATGGAGCCCGTCACTCCGTCACAGTTCCACGACATGAAAGTAGCCGCAGAGGCTCTTTCACGCATCCTCACACAAAATGACATCAAGTTTGCCTTTATCGGCGGCTTCGCCGTATATCTCCTTGGCGGTGGTCGCTCTACTCTCGATATCGATGTTTATGTTGAAATGGACATAAACAACATCCGGGAACGCTTCAAGGATATCGTTTGTACAGCCGATTCCCGATTTGTCGTAGATGGCTTGAAGGTGTTCTTTGTCCTCGGCGAGGGGAAGGAACGTATTCCTATCGAGACTCTTGCGCTTGGATCTCTTGGTCTACCTCGCATGATCTCTATTTTCTACCCAGACAATGGTATGTAACTCTCTTTTTAGCGAGTTCCTTGTCAATAGTGTTTAATATGTTCCAGGAACTATCCCGGTCCTCGTCCCCGGCGTCCTCATCCTCACCAAAATAAAACGCGCAGTCCAATACATCGGAAGTACACGACCCCTGTCGATCACGAAGTACAAGTCAGACGTTTATGACATTGTCCATCTGCTCGACTGGCTCAACATACACGACCAAAAGATTGGCTTTTCAACTTATGAAGGCGCATCGACATTGAGGTTGTACGACGCGGTGGGAAAGATGCGGAATCACTGGCTCAGCCTTGGCCATGGCGAGAATGTTCAACTTCTGGATGATGCTCTAAACGAGGGAGACGCATTGAGTTTAAAGTGTAGTGTTGTCCACTTTGACAGAAATTAGATACGAAATAAGGGCTAATACACTTTATTGAAGCATCGGCTGACATGTATGCTATTCTAAATTGCGTTGCAGGACTTATACCATGATCCTTCTGCTAGCCGGTATTGGTTTGGCGCGACTTGAAAGCGGGTTCAGTCGCGAAATGAGGATCGTGAGTGGTTCACCATGTACTTCTGTGGCACAGGATCACCGTAGGGCTGACTGTAATCAACAACTGCCCAACCTGTCTAGTGCTCACTTTGAATTATCAAGTATATAAGCCTTCGTTGGTGTCGTCAATTCACACAGATAAATCATCTAGAGCTCTCATCTATTATCCTTTGCAAAATGTCCCTAAACACCGAAAAGCCAGTCATTGCCATTGTTCAAGGTGCATGGCATCGCAGACCTCACTACAAAGCCTTCACCCAAGCCTTGACATCCAAGGGCTACACTGTTCTTCAGCCCGAGAACGTCACAGCTGGTCTAGTCGAGGATATCAAGGGGAAGACACATCTTGATGATGTCGAGGTCATTCGACAGACAATCCAGCCTTCTCTAGACGAAGGGAAGAAGATTGTGCTTGTCTGCCATAGCTATGGCGGCATTCCAGGATCTGCTACTGCTGAGGGTTACCAACTTCATGAGCGAGAAGCAAAGGGCTTGAAGGGCGGTATTGTGCATGTCGTCTATGTCGCGTCATTCGCGTTGCCTGTGAAGGGGCTTTCTCTTTTGGCTGCGGTTGGAGGTACATTTGGTCCGTTCCTGGACAGGACAGTAAGTCGCACCACATACCTCTACTTTTCAACACTAACATTGATTTTAGGATGATGCTCTGTACTTGAACGATGGGGCAAAAGATACATTCTACAATGATCTTCCTTCCGACGACGCCGACAAGGCCCTAGCACAGTGCGCTGATCAGAGTACCGCAAGTCTTGAAACAGGAGCGGACTTTGTCGCAACTGACATCACTGTACCCAAAACGTATGTTGTCTGTGATATTGACCACTGTATTCCTGTGGAGGGGCAGCAGGCTATGGCTGGAGCAATGGGAGAGGGTGTTCAGATTGAGACTATTCACGCTGGTCATGTTCCCTTCTTGAGTGAGGAGGCAATGGGCAAGGTGGTTGATATTGTTGAGAAAGTCTGTCAGTGAGCCTATGGGTCTTGAAGACTATTCTATAGACAGATGAGATTCATAATACTTCCGGTATATTTGCGCCGTCAGGCTAAGCGTCACAGCCTTCTTTACGTACCGACCAAGCGCCGATGTGAGCCTCTTAAAGCTTAGGCGATCAAATTGATTAGAATTCTTCTGAATATTGTATGTGTGAAGAGAACATGATAACGCCGATCCGAGTGACATTCTGTCAACCCTCCCCAAAGTAAAATCCTAATGAGACAATCGCTGCCATAATAAATGATGTTCCTGACAGCCCTTCGTGTGATATCCTGACGACAGTCAATTCGTATCATCTTGTCATTATGAAAACGAGGAAGTCTTTGTGCCCTTTGTCAAATGACAACACATGTTTCACCGAATCGCTTTTTCGGCTTTGGCAGACTTTCAACCGACTGTATCAGAGCAACCGACGAAATTAGAAGGGATAAGCCGCTACCAAATTCCAATGTCAAGGTTACACAAAGACCATTCGGGTTGTCGTTGAAAGCATTGTCTCCGGCGCCTGCGATATCACTCCAAACAGGAATTCTTATGTCGTCATCGATCGACCAATCGTTATCCTTCTCTCCAGCATCCCACTGTCCAAGTTGATCACGCCCTGCATGTAACTCTACTCGGGCGACTTTGCAGAGGGCATCTGGATCAGGCTGTGGATGCGGGGAAAGTGAGATTTCAAGCTGGACCGACATGGTGGCATGACCGGTGAGCGCGTCCTCGGAGGGGGATGGTAGTGTTGGGAGTGCGAAATGTACTTTTCCAGAGCCTGATTCTTCTTATGTCAATTAGTCAGCGTCTTGGCCTTTGGCTTGAGGCTTTCGGGATTCATTACTTTTTGAACTGATGATAGCGCCATGGCTAGATGGGCTGATATTGACAGGACACTCGCCGTCGGAAATCGCAGCGCTTCCGTGAAGAGACGATACAAAGAACTTGGTAGGGCCTGAAGACATGGTTTTCGAGACTTTGGCGTCGCTGATAATGCGTGAGAAACTGCTGAAGGCATCTGGATATACTGATGATATCCGCCTGATTTATGTTGCGGGGTCAACAGAGTGATTGGTTGACTGTACAGCCTGTTTCACTCAATGCATCATCTGTGTGACAGGCCTCAAGTTGCCATAGCACCTGTTCTTATAGCCTCATGTTGAGGCGCTGATTGTTGCCGGAGTGCGAAAAATTGTCTGACGTGAAATTGAGGTGTCAAATTGAGTGCTGTGCTTTAGCTGTAGTAAGAGCTGACATGGGCGCTTCGTCTCCTCACTTTCAATCAATAGAGTCCAGGAATAAGTGCCTGCTTCCCGGTCAGAACCTTCGGGCATACCGACTGTTTGTAAAGGGTGTGAAGGGCCTCAGTTTCATGCTTGAAGCTCGGATAACCATATTTACAATCGCATTTGTTCTAACATTATTGCACAAGAGCGCTGTTTTGATTACAACTCTGTGCTGACGTGGATACGGTATTGAGGGAATTGGAGTTTTTGTATCACCTATCGCGTTCCAGCTGACCCTCGAAAGGGTTGGTATGTGATGTAATTGAGGCTCTGCTCTAGACACATTGTTTCACATGATGACAACAAAGGGCTTACTAGCGCAAAAACGCAGTTACACAAAGGTATTGATGCAGTGGAATCAGGTTTGCAGGGAACAAGGTGTGCACAATAAGGCTCTATGGAAAAAGTCACAGAGGACCGTGATGGATCGCTACTATATAATCTGACCTTCGTTAAGGTATGATCACACCATTCGTTTTCGCTTATACACCCAGGCCCACGCTATCATCATGTCTGACATTAAGATCTGTACACAAATATCCATCGACAGCCAACTGGCTGACGAATTGTCCGTCCACGAAAACCCAGAGAATAGCCCTTATCCGACTGGATACGATGCACAAACATATGGCCAACACCTTGCTGCTCCCGTAGGACGTCTGTGGAGGAACAAGCGCAACATCCGTGTTAGGATCCTCAATGGCTCTAAGAAAGTCAAACGAAAAATTCGAGAGTACGCTGAACAGTGGAACAATTACTCCGGTGTGAAATTCGTATTTGTCGACTCAGGCGAATCAGAGGTCCGCGTCAACGTCAATGGGAGCTACCAGACATGGTCTTGCATTGGCACGGAGTGTCTCACCATACCACAAGATCAAGCGACCATGAACTTTGGGTGGTTGACTGATACCACCCAGGAAATCGAGTTTGCACGTACTATTCTTCATGAATTTGGTCATGCCCTTGGGTGTATGCATGAGCATCAGTCTCCTCTGGCAGAGATTCCATGGGACAAGCCAAGAGTTTACCAATACTATGCGACACATTTTGGCTGGTCCACTGACTTGGTGGATCGTAACATCTTCAACTACTACTACTACCCGCATATGAGGGCCAGCCAATTCGACCGGCTATCTATCATGACCTATGCTATACCCGCTTCCCTCACCACAAACGGGTTCTTCACAGCTGCAAACACCAGGCTATCTAGAAGTGACAGGGAGTACATTGCATATCTTTACCCACCAGACAATGCAGTGAGCTAGGGCTCTAGGTCCCTGGATCGGGTATAAAAGAGTTTATTATTTGTACATATAGGATCATTAAGAACAATGTAAAATTATTCCACTCAAACTAGCCGTCTTCGAAGTGTAGAGCTCGGAAGTTGTTCCACTTCCACGGCTGAAGAATTTGCCCCATGCAGTCTTCGAAACTCTCGACGCCTCCTTTCATCTTCCAAGAACACCTCTTCGGGATCATAACCGGCCTCCCATAGGGCGTCGCTCCAAAGTGGAAGAATGTTCGCTGCCTCTGCAATTATGGTAGGACTGATCAGTCCATCTTCGTCTGCACAAGGAATCAGGCGCTCCTCAGCCAATTCAATGTCGTAGATGTCGGCCCCGCTTGAAATCAAGTCAATCAGATTACTCATGCCGACTGTGCTGGGATATTCCTTTAAGTTCAATAAGCTTGAATATAGAAGCGACGACATGCAATCGAATTCTGGATGTCGATAGTTGCTATTGAGTCCAAACTCTCGCAACACTGAAAGGGTCATTCTTCCTGGTGTTTGGCCACCTAAAAGCTCAAAGGTTCCGCTGTACTTTGTTTCTTGTAACAAATCGACGCCTTGGTATCTGAGGAACACTGCTAGCTGACGGATGTCTGCTAGATAGCATTCCTCCTCGTCGTCCTCGTCGTCCCCGTCGTCCTCGTCGTCGCGAAAAGGCTCATGAATTTCATCTGCGACAAACTGTTGGTTGAGACTTAGTTCAGCAAACTCAGGTTCTGCAAGGAAGTCGAAAATTGTAAAATAATAGTCATCTGGGTCACACCCAGAAGAGACGAGTACATGAAATAAGGAGGAGAACTGAGAGAAGTCTTCCCTGCATGAACAGAGAACATCGGAGGCCATTGGACGTAGGACGGTACGACCAAGGTTGTAGTGTATCAGCATTTGAAGAGTGTCGGGTGCCGCGCTGGATTATTAGATTAGACCGAGTCAATGAGTAATGCTGACGAACTTACCCCACTGGTCTTGTAGGATCAGCACCCTGCGTCAGGAGGAGTCGGGCCACCTCAAGGTTCCCTGTGAAAACGGCATGCTGGGTCTCGTTAGACTCTATTTCCCAGAACCTTGGGGGGACGCTTACCACCAGTAGTGAGTGCCCGTTGACATCTTGATCATGAGGTCCATTCTTATGGTCTTGAAACCGTCCTCTTAACCCGCCTAGGTTGCCATCGTATATCATATACCAGATAGGATCGTCACTGGATACAATGGAATAGACGGCAAGTGAAGGGAAAAGGGCCATGTATCCCTGGGGATCGTAGTCATTGCTGTATTTGAGGGATACGCATTTTCTAAACAGAAATGTGGTAGAGGGCCAGAAGTCTATGTGTATGGTCCAGAGCCGACGGCCGTTTCCAAATTGACTTCCGTATTGGATCCTAAAAGTGCCTATGACTGGGACGGACATCCAATACCACCAGTCCTTTTTTCTCGAACGACGTAGTTGGCCCACTGGCTTCGCTTCATGGTCACAGGTTTCATCCGAAGGTGAGGGAATCTGGCTGCCCTCCGGGTGAAGAATGTATGGCGAGTCCTGGAAGTTGGTTCCGGTATTGAATGTCTCGTTCCGCTGCCATTCTACGTGTTCGCGGTCCGATTGAAGACATATAGACTGTGGCCCTAGATCACACACACCGCTCTTAGTGTTAGCGATCTGGGTTAGTATTCGTTCCGTGGCTTGACCCATAGCTTCCTGGATATGGCGAAGGGTGGCAGCATTCTGCAGTTGGTAAGTTTTGGAGAAGGAGTCCTCAACACGAGGTAAGATATAACCGTCAAGGACGCGTCGAAGAGCCTGTTCCATACATTCTTCGGGCACAGTTACCTCACGGTCCCTAGTCAATGTAGAGAAACTCTCACTCAGACTTTCCTTGTACATCCGGAGATTCGAATCCATCTGTATACTGAGTCTGTCAAAGCGAGTGGAAATTTCAGGATTCGTTGGAACATCCTGCTGCCTCTGCTGTTCCACAAGGGTTGTCAATGACTTCAGCATCGCTTGGTTAGTTTCTTGACCCTCGCGTGATTGTGCGGCGTTTCTCCTAATGGTGGTATTAGTAGCATGGTGTCGTAGCTTGGGTCCATCTTACAGAGTTATTGTTTGTAGTAGAAGGATGAGACTTGTCTTTCGGCGCTCAAGCTCCTGCAAAGTCCGATCTGTCTCTGCTGACTTCATGACCCACTTCAATCGTACACTGAGCTTAGCTGGATTCTTTCCAGCTGTAACCGTCTCTAGAGTCGATAGCTCACGGTTGATGCTGACCAGATGCTTTCTCATCGCGGCGTCTTCAGTGGGGAGGAAGGTCTGGTTAGCAGTGGTTTGGCGAACTAGCTGAATGGCGTCATGGACGTCGCGAAGTACTTTCGTGGGGTTAGTATTTCTCCTCTCATGTCGCGATTGTACTCACCGATTGCGTGGCGCTGGAATTCATCTTGCGCTTTGTGGAGAGAGGAAAAGAATGAATAAAGGTATAAGCAAGTGCGAATGGAAACATCGGTCAACTGGACGAAGCTCGCTGCAGCACCAACAGCACCCAGGGCTTCAGCCATGATGGAAAGTCTCAGGCGCAGCGCGTCAAGAATGATGACGACGTAGAGGTTGTTGGCTCGGTATAGCTTTAGATTTGTTATAAATGGATTGAGAGGCCCCAGTTTGTCATCTTCATGAATCTGCCTGAGGTGGGCGAAGGCTCTGGGAAAAAGTGTCTGCGCCCCGCGAGTTGGGTCAGCTATTGTCAATTCCTCGTGCTAGTAGGCTGTGCAAGACTGTAAACACAACCACCAGTCCAGCGTCAGACTGTTGTCGTTGCTCTTATTGGCGGATTGGTCATTAATGGACGAATTATGTAGAACCACATATCTGTGACGCCACGCTGGAAGAAGCTTACCCAGCTTGGACTTAACCGCTATTGGTTGACTCGTTTCTGCTCGGTTATGACAACCTGTGTTCAACCAACAGCTATTCATGCTAACCACAATCGGGTGCAGCTGGATGATTTGCAATTCGCAACAAAGAATCATCAGTATAATGGAATCAAAAAACCTGAAAACGCAACGCGTTTTCGGATATCAGTCCAGATGCAAAAGTGGTGTACCTGCACCGGACTGTTGTTGATTGGCTCGCAAGGCCAGCCGTTTGGGACCATGTAATATCTCGTACGGCTGGAAGCACTTTCAGTCCAAACCTGTCGATGCTACGGCCGTCTTTGATGCAGGTAAAGACTGCAAAGGTATCACCCAGGGCGCCCCTAGAAGAGGCCATCGTCACATCTGCACTACACTTCGCCAGAGGAGCAGAGCTCGATCTCAAAAAGGGTTTTCCGAAGATCCTGGACCAGCTAGACTTCGCCATTACGTGCCAGGAACGAATGGGGAATGGACTCCGTCCTAGTACATTGGAAAGAAAGACCTCGAACTCCACTACCGGATCAAGCTCGGAAGAGTACGACGAAGGCAATGATCCCCAGCCTATATCAGAGGCATCTAATGCTGGTTTAGTCGGGAACAAAAGCACATTCTACAAACGCGCGAAGGAATTTGGTCTCGAGTATTACGTTTCAATAAAATTTGAGGCCGGAGTCATTGTCGACGAAAACGTGAACCAGCATCTACTGCTTCACGAGGTCACCCATACATCTTGGCCGGATCTCAGCGCAATAAAGAGCATACTTAGCAATGGGGTAGATTCAAATTTTGCATTTGAAGGGCCGAGTCCGTGGGAGCAGGTGCTTTTGCGCGCAACGGCGCATTTCACTGACTTGGGCAACCGTCTACCAGATGGCACTCCGACTCTCAATACCTGTCAAAACACAGAATGGTGAGCAAAGGCTAAACATTGGGCTGATGTGATCAAAGTTTTCGTTGATCATGGAGCAAGCCCGACCATGATGACACGGAGATCAGAGACAATTTCCGGACACCCAAGACTGTCGCTAATGGTCGTCTTGGGTCAGTTTTTCCCGAGTTTCTGGTTGAAGAGACAAGCGAGCTACGCATGATAGTGAGCGAAAGAAAGACCACCGAAGGGCCAGAGAAAGACAAACGGTTTCTAGCTTGCCAGAACGCAGCAAGGATCAGACAACTCAGAGCACTTGAGGCCCCAAAACCAATAGAGCCTGCCGCTACATCGGTTTTCAATTGGTTGGCATCCTGGGTTTGGAAAGGAGGGTGAGATAAAAGAGATAAAAGTATATTTGTTTTACCTTTCCCACCATTATTACTACCTCTGGACTCTGTACTTTCACCGCAGTGTATGCACTCATCAACTCAAACCGACTCCTCGTTGACATATAAGCTATTCCAAATGCAAGCAGTGCAGCACGCGACTGTAACCAATCGCATCACTAAACCCTTAGTAGGACCATCAGTAACATTGGCCCCATCAGTATAATACTTCCCGACAACGCCATGATGTAACGAGCAGTTGCTGCTGTCGCGGCTGATCTCACTGCTGATATTGGATCCCATGGGCCACCTGGTAACTTGTATTGGGAACTATAGCTTTCGCTGCTTTCCGATGCGTATGGAGAACATCCATGTTTCTTTAATGCATCCACTAGAGCTGCATCCATCGCTCGTCGAGATTTTGGAACAAAAGGATTCTTTTTGAAACAGCACTACCACGGCCCTCGGATTGAGCTTATCCTAACCATAGCATATCTCCTGATACATGCTTCGAGGACTATAAATCGGTTGGAAACTTAGTTAAAGTGCGAAAATTTCAAATAAGAGCGCCCTGAATACTAAAAGACCAATGCTATAATACTCGTTGTGTAATAATAAGAGATTGGCGAATGGGGTATATGATCTGTGCTGAATTTCAGCCGCTTATTGTTAGCGCACACCCACCGCCGAATCCCGTGCCTTCACTGCTTTGACAAGACCGCCCGGTAAATTACTTTTACTCAAGCAAACTCGTAAACCTCCTAGTTTAAACTCATAACACTTTTGATAGACGAAGACTGTAGTGTATATTGCAGCTTGCAGTCATATAGACAGCCAAACAGGTGGACGTGTCCAGCATTGAATAATAGTTGCGGGAAGTTCCGGGGCCAATAGGCAGAGTCAGAACTGCAGTGCTGCTGACAATGCAGTACCCCTCTTTGCAACTCGCATCATAGGATTCGCAACTTCCCTCCGTCTTTCTTGCAAAATTTGTCACAAAGGGGCTGCGGGTCGTTATCGTTGACGCATCAAAGATATTAACAGCCCAAGATGTATCCGTACCCTATTGATACTGAGTCCTTTCGTCTCGTCTCTGTTACCACTGACTCCAATAAGAAACTTTCTCTTACCCTCAGCGAACATGCGATTTCCAGTCCTACCAGGCCAGAATACTATGCACTTTCCTATACATGGAACCCTCCGAATGTGGGTGATCCCTTATACTACACAAAGACGGACGTGCACAATATTCTTCTTGAAGGGTCCGAATTCGCCGTGAAGCCTAATCTCTACGATGCCCTCTTCCAGCTCCACCATTCTTATCCTCGGGTGCTATTTTGGATAGACGCCCTCTGCATCAACCAAATCGATTTACAGGAGCGCAAACTTCAAGTGGGCATCATGGACCGAATCTTCGGAGGTGCCAGACGTGTGGTTGTCTGGCTGGGGAAACCCTCTGCTAAGCTTGAGCTAGGACTCCGAGTTACAGAGCGTATAGCCCGCGTCGCCTCCACAGCTTGCAAAGCCATCGTCCGGGACCAGAAGTATCCCCACATCCATCACCTGGAAGAAATGAAAGAGGCCTATGGACTTGATCCGTTGAGTTTTGATGAAGCGGATGCTCTAGTTACGCTCTTCAGTTGCCGCTGGTTTGGGAGACAGTGGGTCATTCAAGAAGTGGCCCTAGCGGGACAGATCGATATCATATGCAATGAAATGAGCGTGCCGTTTGACAGAATCGGGACGACAGCATTGTTCTTGCACCTAAGTGGCCTGCTTGTTGGAATTGGTAATCTAGTAGTCGCCAGTGGCAAAAGTATTCGTTTGTTGGAAGATATGCACCTTATGCAGACCGGGAGAACTCAGATTGTCCGCGAGTGGTGTCAAGGGGATCGCAGTGAGTGGAGAGACGTTCTACATCTGGTCGACTTTACAGCTGGAATCGTGGACAATACTGTGGCCCCCAGTCAAAGCAAGGAGAGTATGGTTGGTGTTGTTCTTCTCAAGCTGCTCATGTGGCTAGTCGGTTTCGATTGCGGAGACCGTCGCGATACTATCTACGGACTTACTGGTATAGTCAGCCGCGTCGTTAGAATTCAGGGTCTCGACAGCATTCCCCAGAGGCTCCAGCCGGATTATAGCCTCGAAACAGCCACTGTGCTCCATAACGCTGCTACGGAGATTCTGCAGGCGACTGGGAGTTTGGCTCTTCTGGGTGTTGTCAAGGACCCGGGTCTACGTGAGACGACAGGCCTACCGTCCTGGGTCCCAGATTATCCCCCAATAGTGGCGTTGAATCCAATGGCCGGGCCAAACTTCAAGTCTCTGGGTAAGTTCGATGCGTCAAAGTCTATAGATACAGCCAGGTCTGGTGTCGACTTCCATATAGACGACAAGGTCCTGCATGCCCGCGGCTTTCTCTTAGGTCGGGTTAAAGCCATGGGCGAGTCCTTGGAAACCATGATTTATGGTAGTTACTTCACTCAGTGCGCTGCGATGCTAGTCTACGCAGAGGAGATATACCGCTTCACGAACCAACCGTTCGCGGAGGCATTCTGGCGAACATTAGTGTTTGATCAGGATTTATCCGACCGCCCAGCCAAACTTCCCACAACCAAGCATTTCCAGGATATGGTACTCATGTTGATGGCTAAAAGAATCGGCGATGAGTTCAAATCCGGAGGCAAGAATGCTGTCGAGGCCTTTCTGCTATCTTTAGAGGCTGTGGATGCACTGGAAGCCAGACATCCGAATCAGAGTCCCTTGCCCACGACTGGGCTCCTGGCCTCATTCTGCAGTGGGTTTGGCTTCCTACCTGAAACTAGTGAGAATAAACTATGGGCATACGAACAGCAAATGGCTTGGGTGGAATCCAAGAAGAAGAATATGGTGTTTATGCTTTCCTTACTAAGCACTACCCTGTTCAAACGACGGCCGGCGATTATGGCTGAAGGATATTTTGCTTGCGTTTTTGAGTCTACGCTGGTGGGCGATGAGGTCTGGGTTGTGTCTGGATGTCCCACGCCACTGGTTATGCGAAGTCAACGTCAACAGTACAGTTTGATCGGCGAGGCTTATGTTCATGGTATCATGCATGGGGAGGGTGTTCATGCTAACAACAATTGGGTGCAGCTGGAAATTGTGTAATTCGCAGCAAAGAATCATCAGTAGAATAGAATCAGAAAACCTAAAAACGAAACGCTCGAGGGTTCCGTTAGCTAATACTTGTCAAAATACTCACTCCAGTGCCATGCAAGTCAAGGGGTGGCGCAGCCCAGTTTTGTACACTGGTACTCAATGAGTTAGCTGAAGAGGACAGCGGACATACCCGCAGCTAGAACTCGGCCTTTCGCCATCGCGCAGATCAATCGTATTATTCATAACCCCTCATGCCCTGTTTAGTAAGAGATACGCTTAACAGCATGCCCCTGTGAAATTTAGTCTGGACTCTAAAGTATTTAACGCCTTAAAAAGAATGCAGGGTTCCGATAGGTAAGTGGTAACTCACTATTGACAGTATCTGTGCATAGCCGACACCACTATCCGCACTATTGAGCACTAGCAATTAAGGTGGAAATTAGGATTGACACCTTGTTATAATAAAACCTCGTAGTGCATAAGTAAAGATTGGAAACATGACCCTTCAACTTACACTCTTTACCGTGCGAACTTGGTTACAATGAAGGCGACGCGTTTTTCTCTGACATTCGTGGCGCTTGGGCTTTGCGGTAGTGGCCTCGCAGGCCCATGCAAGCCAAGGTCCTCAGCCGCTCTTGTTGAAACAACTTCTACTGAAGCAACGCTCTCAGCTTCCACTGAAATCTCGAGTGCCACTTCTGCTGCTGAGTCTTCGACGACTGACCTGTCTTCAATCATTTCCGAATCCCTTATTTCCACAGTCACGACATCAGATTCCCAATTTTCCTCCTCGACTGAGGTACTATCCGCCTCTGTTACCATCGAGACTGCCACTGGAACCACTTCAGCTGCTGGGCTCTCCTCCACTGTCGAAACTCTCACCGCGTCCACTACTGCTGAAGCGACCACTTCCGAGGCGGCCACTTCCGAAGCTTCGACATCAGCCACCGCCGAGGTCTCCCTGCCCTCTAACCTCTTCATCAACCCGTCTTTTGACGACCCTAGCCCCGATGGAGACTTTAACGGCTCTCCGTGGGATCTCACAGACAGCGTTTTCCCGCTCTCAGTCAGCATTACTTCCGATGTTGCTCGCTCCGGCTCCCACTCAGCGTAAGTTATATAGTTCAACATTGTATTTGCAGAACAACTGATACTGCTCATATAGATACTGGTCCATCGAGAACACCGCGCAAAATGGCGGCGTCAGCCAGACGGTCGACCTTGAACAGTTCACGTTTTACACCCTGTCGTACTGGTGGTACATCGATGAGGACGCGCAGCCGCAAAACATCGATTGCTATATCCTCGTTGAGCAAAGGAGCACCGACGGACTGACGGCCACCAATGCCGGCTTCCAACCCCTCACGACACCTTTGCCACTCAAGACATGGACGAAGAGGGAGACTATCTTTAACTCCATCAATATCGCTCCAGCAGAAATGCGCGTCTCTGTCATCTGTGGTGATAGTGCGGGCAGCGGGATCAAGGTTGCTATCGATGACATCTCCGTCGCAAATTTTCTGACATAGTTTCCATGTTGTGAGCTAGATGTATTTTTCGCAGTTGATGCTTATGGCCAAGCGCTTAAATCAGCACATGGAACTGCATTGCAAAGCAAGCTAGGGAGCGTGGTAATACCAGAGTTGAGCCTTGTGGCTGGGAGCTTTGAAGTTGCTACAGAAGTTTGTTGGAACGCTGTCTTATGACGTAAAGCTTTTTACTTGTACATATTATCCTTCTCTAACAAGACCTTTATATTGCATTGACTGGTATTTGACAAGTCTACAGATCCACTATGTCACACGGAAAACAGTGTAGTCCCAAAAGCCGTCGCATCACAGACGTCGCATTCAGGGAATTGGTAAGTCGGGTATCAGGGTTTGCACCACGAACTTCAGACAGCCTCCATCTCACTCCTGATAACAAGCGACATGCCGCTCGATTTCAAGCCGCCGACGCCCATGTCTCCTCGTGCCATGGCTGATACTGATCCACTGTTGGCCCAAGATTAAACCTGCCATACTAGCAACTATTCCCTTCTACAGTGCTTTCAGCAATGCTTGGGGCAGCAATTCGACATCCTTTAACATCCTGAAAGTCATGAACAGGTATGATAAGATTGTGTAAATACTCAAGGAACCGCTACTCAGCCGCTAGAACACGGTGACCAAAACAGACTCGTCCTTCAGGTAAACCGCAAATGGACAGTGCTCAAGGGTAAAGCCGACCTGAAATACGGCAATGCCACAGGTCCCGTCAGTCCATGAATGCAGCATCTCACAGGACTGACGGTCGATGATCTTAACAGATCCTGCTGTGGTGCCGACAATGACATGTCGCCCCTGAACTTTTATTGTGCTGATAGCAGTGCTATTGCCATCAGAGCTTGCCAGCTCCCTCGGACTGTCGTCAGTCGGAGACAAGGGCCACGCTCTAACAGACCCATCCGCCCCTCCTGAGATGAGGGTATCTCCAACTAAATGGAGATGCGATACGTTTTCAGCTTTGCTTCCGTGGCCCACGAATGTGGCCATACAGCTCCTAGAATAAAATAGTCGAGTTAGATGGTAGTTGTCCACTCAGCTGACATAAAAACCTACCCAGTCTCCGAGTCCCACACGCGAATATCACCGTCAGTGCTGCTAGTGGCAACTCTCTTTCCGTCAAATGCCAGGCCATGGACATGCCGTCCATGCCCGTGAAGAACGTGCAGGCACTCTCCTGTCTGAGCACTCCATACCCGAGCATCGGCATCATAACTTCCGGATACAATCACGTCACCATGAACTTGTACATTTCGCACTTCGGCAGTATGTCCACGGAGAACGTTGCGTGGCTCGATTATGCCGGATTCGAGGGTCCAGAGTCGAACAGTAGTGTCTCGGGAGCCAGAAACGATAATGCCGCTTTCGAGAATGGCAAGGCATCGTACAGCCGAATCGTGCGCTTTTGCCGAGTTCAGGTTTGCTCTGATACTATTCTTTAGTCATCTTTCCATTCTGATGAAGGGGAGAGTTCGCTGACAGGGCTCTCACCGATTGTTCATGTCAAGAACATGGATCTCGCCATTTAGGCTTCCAAAAATGGCACTGCTGCCTGGACAAGCAAGACACCAAACATCTTTCACTTGCGCGAGGACTTCGACAGACTCCGTCACTAGGTCAACTCTATAGACGCATCCACTCGCAGAAGCGACTAACAGAAAGCCATCACCGACATGTAGAGCTGTAATAACAACGCGTCTCTCTGATAACGTCACTGTAAAGGGTGCGTCCTTCAGTGAAAGTTGACCGCTTGACTCCATGATATTAAGGTGTTTATTGCGAAGGGTCGCTGAAGCGTAGAACTGGAAAGTAAGAGTTGGCAGCAAATGCTGCCTTCTAGTTTACTACGCAACAACTCGTCGGGTTTTTGTTTGAAACAGTATGGAACGTCTCGTAATGACTTACAATGATATGATCAAAATTCAGATATCATGTGTTCCAATTTGTCAGACGTCTCTTACATAGGGCGCGCGATGACGTCCAACTTGTCGATCAACGGCGCAGTTTCTTTCGTGGGTGTGGTTGGGAGCCGTCGACATTCGTGGGGTATTTTAGCACATTTATCCGAGGTGTGGTATGAGGTAGACCACAAAGTGGATGATCTGCAGTCTTCGATACACTGCAATGTAAAACACTGTCAAGTGAACCCACGAGCGATGCTGACGCCTGGTTGCCAAGGTACGCTCAAACGAACATGGCCATTTAGGTATGTACAATCAGGTCTGAAGATTCCGTAGATTGACTGATCAGAGCGCAATAACATGGTATCAGTAGGCCTTATCCGTCTGTCTGATATGATTCACCATTAATATTGAAACATAAATTATAGGAGTCAGTTTTACGAGCCCCATATCAAGGTAAGCGTGAATGTCCAAGATAAATGAAAGGAAGCTTCTAACAACAACAACTTCGCATTATTGGTTCTTGTATTAAGTAGCACGTTTAGTAAATATCATTCTGACCTTCCTGTGTTTTTGAATGACCCCTGCCCTGAAGACCCTGTCCGATGTTTATCCATCGAAATGCTCCACTACACGTACCTGGACCTGCAGCACTATGTAGTCGATAAGGATATCAATTAATAGCATCTGAAGATGGACGATGACTGTCTTGATTTAATAGGATCAATTTATAATAAAAAATTCCAACGCTAAATATATACATGACTGGCGTGTTGGACCGCTGTGATGAAAACCATGATGTGGAGGTGAAAAATCAGCTAGTAACCACCAGTGTTCTTATCGACTGGAAACATTAAGATTATATTGGAAAATTTCGCATCGCTCTTACTCTGATAACCTTAAATCCAAGCATTATCGTAACGACGTATCGAGACATGACTTAGTGTCACGACGGTGAAAGCCACGGCTATATCTGTTGCTTGGCTGCATACAAGATCTGCATGGGAATATGTTGATAAGCCGCGAGGATTCTGCCAAGGTACGGATAGATCGTGAATATTACACAAGCGAACAATCGCTCACTACCGAATTTGGCAGGTCTACACGCAGCCTGACCCTTTGGCTGCGGACGATCCGGCGATCTCCCATACGGAGGGACGAGCCAGAGGCAGTGCGACGCTGCAGGTTTCACTCAATACAGCGATCTGATAAAAGATAGTTCGAAACCTGACCGTTGATCTCCCAAATTTCTGTGCTGTAACGGAACCATGACGTCCTATCGGGATGGATCCGGCCATTGGTGATGACTTAGCGTTGATCTCAGAGACGTCGTGCATATATGAGACTTCACTGTCCAGTCGCAACTACCGGACACTTTCTAGTTCATCAATAGTCCTGTCAATTTTCGGTCCTACTTCACCCCAGCGCGATCTATTGATTAATAACAGTTTACGGGCAATATTTCTCATTTTCCTGCCGGACATTGCAGCATTCTATACCCTGGACCCCTGAAGTCTTTACAAGACCCAATGAACTGTTCTTACGCCGACGAAAGCCACTCTTGACCCTACGGTCTTTTTACCGTCTTCAAACAGTTTCATCCCAATTACGTGAACCAAAAATCTAGGCACGGGAAAATACGAAAACAAGGCGGAAAATTAGCATCCAACGGTGTAATTTACCCATAATCTGGTTCACTGAGTTTACAACCCTAGTAAAAAAACCACAAATCCCCACTACAACCAGACAAAGCAAAGACCTTCATTTACAGACCGCCGATCACGGGCAAAAAAGTTCTCATTTTTCGAAAAACAGAAAATGGAGGTTACAAGTTTAGTCAAGAGCTCAAAAGTCGGCAATAAATCACGGCATCTTCACGTTCGCCGTAACTAACCTGATCTCATCCACAACCTAACCTTATAAGGAACGCCGTTCCGACTACGGGTAAACCTGGGGTAAACACAACCCCAGATTGGAAAGGCGGAGGTGGAGAAAGATGGGGATATGGCCTGTCACTTTAGTAATGCTATTCCCGAGACAGTTAGTGAGACTATGGGGACGATGGGACTAACGTCAGTTGACCCGTAACTGGAAAGAAAAGGCCCGAATGTTTATTAACAGTTTTGTGGACGATGTTACCATTGCAGGAACAAGTTCCATTACCAGAAGTATCCATTATGTGAATCACCAGGTTATTGAGCAGTCGGTGGCCCGAGGCTATGGACAGGTGATGGGACGAAGTTGGCCGATGAGCGGGGAATTTACCGGCTGGGTGGTTTGATTGAGATTAGACGACTGTGCGTTCATGCAATATAAAAGATGGAAGCCCAACTCGAAATATTGTTGTTCGGTATCGAGACCAGACAATCCATCTCTCGTCATGTATCCTACTTCTGTCTCTGGCCTTGTGGCCTTGCCGTTTTTGACTTTGGCTTTGGCTGCGAATGTTATTACTGAAGATACTCACTTCTATGGACAATCTGAGCCTGTCTACCCAACACGTGAGTTCACCTCATAACTCTTTGGAGATATTGACTGACTGGGTCCATAGCGGAGCAAGCTGAGATCGGTGCCTGGGCTGATGCTATCACCAAGGCAAAGGGTCTAGTCGCCCAGTTGACTCTCGAGGAGAAAGTCAACCTCACAGCAGGCGGTCAATCAACAACCGGCTGCTCCGGTTTTATTCCCGGTATTCCCCGTGTTAACTTCCCCGGCCTCTGCCTCAACGACGCCGGAAACGGTGTCCGCAACACAGACTACGTTTCTTCCTTCCCATCAGGCATCCACGTCGGAGCAAGCTGGAATGAAGAATTAACGTACAGTCGGAGTTATTATATGGGCAACGAAGCCAAGACCAAGGGAGTCAACATTCTTCTTGGACCTGTTTTCGGGCCTCTTGGCCGTGTTGTCGAGGGTGGTAGAAACTGGGAGGGTTTCTCCAATGATCCTTATCTTGCGGGACAACTTGGAAGGGAGGCAGTTGGTGGTATCCAGGATGCTGGTGTTATTGCTTGCGGAAAGCATTGGCTTGCTCAAGAGCAGGAGACACATCGTTTGAATGCTGCCATCACTGAAGCCCAGCCCGTCTCGTCCAATGTTGACGACAAGACTCTTCATGAGCTTTACATGTGGTAAGTACCCAAAGCTCCACAGTATCACGAACTCACTTACTGACTTTAACAGGCCTTTCGCCGACGCCGTCCACGCAGGGCTTGGCAGTATCATGTGCAGTTACAACCGCGCCAACAACTCACAAGCCTGCCAAAACTCCAAGCTCCTCAACGGTCTTCTCAAGGGCGAGCTAGGATTCCAGGGCTTTGTTGTTTCCGATTGGGGTGCTCAGCACTCTGGTATGGCTTCTGCACTCGCTGGTATGGATATGGCCATGCCTACTAACAAGCTGTGGGGTGGAAACCTTACTGCTGGTGTCAACAACGGTACTATTCCTGAGGCTCAGCTCGACAACATGATCACACGAATTCTTGCTCCTTGGTTCCAGTTCAACCAAGATGACTCATCCTTCCCCTCCCCCGGCCACGGTATCGCTGCCAACCTTCTCATTCCTCACCCTACCGTCGACGCCCGCAACGCTAGCTCCAAGCAAACCCTCTGGGACGGCGCAGTCGAAGGTCACGTTCTCGTCAAGAACACCAACAAGACCCTTCCCTTCAAGCCTAACATGAAGATGATCTCCTTGTTCGGTTACTCCCACAAGGCTCCCGACAAGAACACTCCTGAGGCCCAGGAAAAATACAGCAAGTTCTCTCCCTGGTCCGTCGGTGCCCAGACTGCCAACATCACTGAGCTCAACACTGGTTTCATGGGTAATCTGAGTCTTACCTACTCTGCTATCGCTCCTAACGGTACACTGTTCACTGCTGGTGGTTCTGGTGCTAGTGCCGCCAGTTCCATGAGTGCTCCTTTCGATGCTCTTCTTTACCGAGCTCGCAAGGAGGGTACTGCTATGTTCTGGGACTTTGAGAGCTGGAACCCCGATGTTAACTCTAACACCGAGGCTTGCATCGTTGCTGGTAACGCTTGGGCTAGTGAGGGCTGGGACAGACCCGGTTTGACTGACGACTACACTGATAGTCTCATCAACAACGTCGCCGACAAGTGTGCCAACACTATTGTCGTCCTGCACAACGCTGGTACTCGCCTTGTCGATGGCTTCATTAGTCATCCCAACATCACGGCTGTCATCTTCGCCCACCTTCCCGGTCAAGACAGCGGTGAGGCTCTTGTGTCGCTGTTGTATGGTGACGAGAACCCCTCTGGTCGTCTTCCTTATACCGTCGCTCGCAACGAGACTGACTACGGTGTCACTCTCAAGGCTGATCTGACCATGGCTCCTCACGAATATCAACATTTCCCCCAATCTGACTTTACCGAGGGTGTCTTTACGGACTACCGCCACTTTGACGCTAAGAATATTACTCCTCGCTACGAATTCGGGTTCGGACTTAGCTACACCACCTTCGAGTACGCCGACCTCAAGATCTCCAAGTCCGACGCCAAGTCCGACGAGTATCCCACCGGTACTCTTACCGAAGGTGGACGCACCGATCTTTGGGACGTTGTCGCTACTGTTACTGTCAAGGTCAGCAACACTGGCGATGTCGACGGTAAGGAAGTTGCTCAGCTGTATGTCGGTGTCCCTGGAAAGGAGAACCCTTCTAAGCAGCTTCGTGGTTTCAAGAAGCCAACCATCAAGGCTGGTGAGGATGTTGAGGTTACCTTTGAGCTTACTCGCCGTGATTTGAGTGTTTGGGATGTTGTTGCGCAGGAGTGGCAGCTTCAGCAGGGTGATTATGCTGTTTATGTTGGACGAAGCAGTCGGGACCTTCCTCTTGATGGGACCCTGTCTATTGGACAATAGACATTTAAAGTTTAGAGTATATACTTGGAGAAAAGTGTAAATAGACTTGTTACGATTAATGCATATCTGATCTAGAACTTACGGATTCCCGTATGATCAACCCCAATGCCAAGTATTACCCAAAGGAACATTACATACAGTATAGTCTTGAACAATCAAAAATCACTAAAGCACAAATTGAACCCCTCAAACACTAAGAACCCGCACAACTTCAAGACAACATCGGATGTAGTAAGCTAAAGTACAAAGGCCCCCATCAAGCCAAGAGTAACAGAGAAAATCGAGCCTGCGATACCTGCTACCCTGGAAGCAATCGGGTCGTCAACTTGATGAATGACGATAGCAGATTTAGTGGCCAAGCCGTCAACCTCGAGAAAGATATTCTCGTACTTGCGACAGAAGTTGTCTCGTTCTACGTTGCGCAAAACGGCAGACTTCCGAATGGCGGATGAGAGGGTCGGGTCGTGGACACCGGTCTGAACAAGTAATTGCTGATCAGTACCAAAGGCCAGCGAAGGATTCGTCACCTGGATTGAGTGGTTAGTTTCAATTGGAGGTTAGGCAATAGAGTGTGGAGTGGGAATGGCCTACAGTGGACAGTTTGACAAGAGAAACAGCCGGTTTCTTCAGAAGGATTCCCCGGTACAGAATTCGCTTGAAACGATTGGCATGCCGCTTATAGGCCTCGGCAATTTCAATAACGAATTTCTCAGGGTTGTCATCGTCTGTGAATGTCAGGTGGGCTGCATGTAGGGTTCCGGTGGGTGACGCGATGAGAACCATATAAGTAAGATTGCCAGGTGCTTGGCTTTGTAAATCGTTCGTCGTGTGTTCGTTCATGGTAAACCGAGCAGTTGGGGTAAGGCAACAAAGATAATAAAAAAGATGATTTGCATCTTGTAAGGCGACTGAGATGGTGGGCGATATAGAAGTGCAGCGAGAAGTCTGTGGTTAATGAGAAATAACGAGTTCAACGGTTGTGGCAGAGAAAGATAGATCAAGTGCTTAGCCACAGACAACTGAAGTCTTGCCTGCAGGAGAAAAAGTGGTATCAATTGACGATGCCAAGATATCGTAATTCCGCCTAGGGGGCGACGTCATTTCTCGGCGGGCAGAGATAAAAAGTAAGCCTGATAGATGTAGTTTCTCTGGTAGTGTGGGAAATTTGCGGCTGAATGTCGCTAGTTGGAGACAAAAATAATGATATGATTGGCTGTTTTCAGTCTTAACCGCCTGGATTCAGCCCCTCGGAGAGCCTAACCGTTGAGCTGACGATTTTTCTGCAGCCACCGAGAAATCCAGACCGTATCTTCAGAATGATGAGGACAAATCAACGGTATTAATTGACGTTCCCGTCTTGTTGCCTTTTACTTTCTGTCTCAATTTCCTCTTGTCCACCGCTTCAGTACCCCGTTAATAAGACTATACCGCAACTACAATGGAATGCAGGACTCGAAATGACCATGACCAGGTAAGCCAGTCCACATCGGTAGGCTTTGTACTGTGTTGTCCCGCAGACAAGTACCGTCGCCCCACAAATCAATGTTGACCTTATACCCCCTTCAGCCCTTGAACTTTGCACGATTCTCTCGCAGTAAATGGGGAGATAGTCCAGCCGGGGATCGCTTTGTTTCCCTTGCCGACGATACCACTGTTACACTCTTTTTCAATCCTCTCATTGACGATCTGGAACGTCAACTCGAGAAAGCAGGTGCCCAAAGACTTTGCGATGTAAGTATGGGCGCTCTCATCCGCTGGCGACGATGTTCATTGCTGGTATTACAGGAGCCGCCTTTTGTAGGCCTTAACGACGGAACCACCTTCACTGAACGCTACCCAACCAAGGGTTACGGTATAGCCTGTACGGCCGATCCAGCAAATGCCACAGCAACACATACCATTAGTGGCTCGACGCAAGCTGCAGTATCAGAGGCATGTCCGTCATTGGAAAGCGACCATGAGGATAGCAGTGATGGAGCAGAGGATGGCGATACCGTCACCGCGCCCCAGTCTTCACCTACAACCTGCACAGTATCCGAACGACCGATACGACAGGGCGATCCCTCGATATATGCCTGTATCCGCCATATTCTATCGTCCGACCCATCCTTCGCGAACGATGTCATTTCCGCTATAAAAAGGCTACCGCCGTGTAAGCGGCAGCTCCTTGTTGAGAACGACGCGGTCAATAATACCGAGTGCATTGATGGCGCATCCTCTGACCGTTCACCATCGTACGACAGACCTTCGAAAAGACGTCGGAAGGACGACGCCCCGAAACAAGGACGTGACGGGAAGCTTCCGCCCGGTGATGACAGCTTCGAGGGTAGTGGCGAAGGCGAAGACGAAGGGACTGCAGGTGGCAGAGCGCCACAGCCTCCCAAGGAACAAAGCGAGAAGAAGAAGCGTCGTTGGATTTGTCCCTTCGCTCTTGCATACCCCGACATCCACGCCAATCCACACTTTAAGCATTGCTCACCGGGCAACATGATTGAGCCGTATCTTTGGAGGTGAGATTTCTACTATCTTTACTCTCTGCTCCTATATACCTATCTCTATATGTACTTCGACACTGTATAACAGGCTTTGCTGGACGTAGATCACATCTGACCACACACCATTCTCCCACGGCAAAGAACAAGGACGCCAATGCCGATTTGAACGCCAAGTTCTACATGGACCGGGAAATTCTTGATGCCGTCCTACAAGAAATCAAGTCACATCCTGGCCGTCCTCGCGGTGAGCAACGAAACAAACATTGGACAGAGCTTTTCATCAAGGTCTGGTACACTATCTTTCCGAGGGACAAATTCCCCACCTTCAAAGAGCCCCTCTCAGCCTGTGAGTACTTTGAACCTTGTTATTGTCTGATGACCAATCTTTCAGTAGTTCACCCAGGGGAGGAAGATGCGAATACATTGGGACAGCTCTTGGTAAACCAGGCTGAGATCTTGGTGGGGGCTATGTATGACGCAAAAGCTGTAGAGGCACTTCGAACCGGGGCCAGTAACCATCCGGCCACAGCTGAGGAAATGAAGGACTTCATAGCAAGGGCCATTGCCATTACCTTGCTCAACTCGCCTGGTGCTACTGGAGCTACACATTGGCTCACCTATGCCACTGCCGATACAATAAGATGTTCTGGGTGGGATGACAGCGATAGATCTCTTTCTCAGTCGCTGACCGTCCTGTTGAACGAGGAAGCTACCCCTGGCCCTTCGGCGATCTCAATGTCTACGGCACTGCCTGCCGCAGCTCATCTACCTCTTAATGGCTTGGAAGCATCACGGATCGTCCCTGTTCAATTATTTCCCAGTGGCACATGGCTGGAGCTACAGCCACATAGCCCAGCCCATCTCCAAGAGGCGTACCTTAGTCTGTCATCTAACTGGTACATCGCAAGCACTCGTCCCGCTCCGGGCATAGGAGCGTCGATGATTAGCCCAACCTTTGGCAACCCTTTCCAAACCACTCAGTCGGATACTGCTCCACCCCAGCAGGTCCACTGGAATCCGTCCATCCAGCCCGAGGGCCAAGGCGTGTCTCTACAGACAGTTCAAGGGGGACCTACAACCCAGCAGGGATTTGGCCGATGATCGCTGATTTTGGGGGAGATCGTAACAAGTAGGAATATTGCAAGGGAGTTCTTAATGTTAGAGAAAGAATAGGGACTGGAGCAAGATTTGAACTGTACGCCTAATTACTGGATATTGAGACTGATATTGAAGGAAAAGAATTAAGGATGTTAAAGATAATCCATTGAAGTAAAAGCTAAAGTAGGATGTTTAGGTTTTCTTCGCTCGCCTTGATCTTCTTTTTGTTCTCAAAGATGTGTGAAAAGAATACTTGAGATGACTAGACTAGTGACAATCATCCAAGCCCCCGAGGGAGCCGCGCACCGTTGTGTCCCGCAATTAACCGCCCATTATAGCTTTACGTCAGGTCTACGACAGCTGATTTCGCTAAGTCTCTTCAGTAAGGCTGACATACCATCTACGTTGTACACTTTAAGCTAATGGATATGTAAACCGGAGGCCTCGTTACATAAACCCAGCTCCCCTTTTAGTCTCTTCATAGGTTAATTTGTTACGGTGCCTCTGCCCGTTTTTTAGGCAGGGGCTTTCTAATTAACTTTTCCTAGGAGATTTTATATCAGATATATCGTTTACGACTCTTCTTAGATCAGGAGGTGTGCATAAAGCACTGGGAAAGGAGATTAATGCGAGGCTGAAAACTTAAAGATAGATTTCGACGACTAAAGGTCTGTATCCAGGAGAGCTTCAAGGGACCCCAGAGCCGGCCTAACGGATTGGATCCAGGAATTCAGTTGTATTCAGAATAACATATGTTGCAGACAAGTATATACCGCGGTCAAGGGACAAAGAAGGCGCTAAATTCCAGTTATGCAATGTTACTGTACTTTAAGCTTACTAATTTACTTTTATACATATCCTTTAATATAGCTAAGAAGCTAGGTATTAAACTTAATCTCTTATAGTAGTATATTAAATGCAACTATTATTCAGCGCTTACAGGTGGAGATAGAATTCAAAATTACAGAATCCTAATTAATAATTATTAGTATAGTCTTAATAACATCTAGATATAAAGCCCACGATCCTTGAGTGTTGTCTCGAGCTCCTTAAGTTTGACGGGCTTAGTGACGAAAAGGTCTACTCCGCTCCGAGTTGCTTCATTTCGCGTACTTTCAGATCCCAGCCCTGTGATAGCCATGACTAACGCAGGCGGAATATCGTTATATTGCTCAAATGCGCGTATCTGCCGTGTTGCCTCGAGACCGTCCATGACAGGCATAGAAATGTCCATCAGGATATACCTGAACTGTCCTGGACTTTCCTTGTAAGACAAAACCGCCTCTTCGCCATTAACCGCGGTCCTATACGACTGGTTTAATTTCTTCATAAAGTGTGTAAGCATCTTGAGGTTAATCGGATTATCCTCGACAAGTAAAAATTGAGGGGTCTGGAAATAATCTTGAGTTGGGAGTAGACCTTCCAATGGGCTCTCATGAACTAATGGGCTGGGGCTTGGTGGCTGACTGGAGCATGCCGTGGTCGATACAGTTGGCAACGGTATGTGTAGTGACGTAGGTGGGCTAGCTCGCGACTCGGCCCAAAGATTCATTAGCCGAGACATGGCCTCCTCTAGCTTTTTCGGACTTAGACTATAAAAGATTTAGTAAGGATATTACACAAGGCGCGATAGAACGTACGGTTGCGTGATAAATTCCTGTATTAGTGAGTGACTTCGGCGCTTGCATGCTGATTCGCACTTCTGTAAAAGTAAAGCATCGTTACAAACCACTAAAACCGGCATCTCTTCCCATGCGGTAGATGATGCTGGTAGACTGGGATCTCCATTGTTTATATGTATAATGACATCCGGTCTCAGCTCTTTGGCCTTTGATTCCGTAACCAGCGTCATATCGAGGTGGTCGCAACATAGCCTCTCGATCAAGTTATCCGTACTGATCATTCCTGAAGGGGCAATTCTGGAAATTTGTATAGAGCCGGCAACCGCGGCACGAAGGCCATAGCATGCTTGTTCTTCCATACCACGCTCATGCGTGGAAGAAGTCACGTCCAGCATCATGGGAATTGATACTGTGACTTTAGTGCCAACATCGACTTGGCTGGTGATGGAGATGGTGCCGCCGAGCTGAGATGTGATTCTATGCACAAAACTCAACCCCAATCCAGTGCCGGTCGATAGCTGATCTTCCTGCGAGAACGGTCTGAAGACTTTGTTACGCAGAAAATCCTCGCTGATGCCCCGGCCTGTATCTTCTACCACGAGTGTAACTATTCGTTCGTTGCTCTTGGCATTCTCTGGTTGACTTTGCGAGACGAAAACTTTGATAACACCCCTGGATGTATACTTTAGAGAGTTCCCGAACAGGTTCATGACAATGCGACGGATTGCACCAGGAATTGTGTGGAAGTTCCATTGACACGTAGGATCATAGAGTAAGAAAACGGAAACGATCTTGTCCTGTTGATGCTGTCCATCACTGCCGCTCGTATTGTGGGCTTCTTCTGCAGCTTGGGCAGATTCTAGTCGTCGCGTAGCCTGGACTCCAGAGTGTTTTCGGTGCTTGGGAGGGCTGAACAAGCCCGCTATCGATATTTGCTGGTAGCTGTGACCAGCATAAACACTTTCGATCACGTCCTCGATGATGAGGTTTAGGGGAACAGATCGAAGCGTAGGTTCTGCCCTAACAGAAATGTCTTTATCGTCATTGGACTGCTTCAGAACCTTGGCTTGATTCTTGTCTGTCTCTGAAGCCTGATTCACTTTAGAGTAGTTCAATAGATGTTCTGTGGTATCCAAAAGAGTTCGGCAGCATGTCTCAATCATGTAAGCAAGGTTCCGTTGCGCAGCAGTCAGTCCTGAATCGCTGAGTAGCTCCAAACCAAGCATGATTCCGTGGAGTGGAGAGCGCAACTCATGGGATATTGAGCCAAGAACGTCCGCTTTCGATTTGTCAGCTGTCGAAGTATCGAGTCGAAAGGCTTCCGATGCTGCAAGAATGCCGAGAGCCCTCAGGAAGGGCAACTCGCTGTCCCTATCGAATTCATAACGAAGTTTTGTCGAGCATGCAAAGCCGCCGATGGACCACATTCCTTTTTGAGGATCCCATATGGGGATGAAAGCAACACTTCGAGCATCAGGGAAAGCCTGCGAAAGTTCTTTTTGCTCGTAGATAGACCCTGTGATTTCGCAGTCGTTTATCGAGCTCGCCCCCGGCAATGGATGGTCCTCGTTTAGCGAAATCTGGTCTAACTTGGCCGCGGCGGAAGCGCTTTGTTTACCAAGGCTGAAATTACTTGGGTCGTCGAACTTGCCGGTAGGATGAGACTCAAGGTTGAAGATGGAACCTTGAGGGTACTGTTCAAGCAGATGAGAGAGGAAAAGTTGTGATAGGCCCCCCACGGCTTCGGGAGAAGAATCGCTGGGCTGGGTGAAGGAAGATCCGAGAATTTGACATGGGAGCTGCACCTGAGAATTCACATCATCCTCATCGCTTATCACAATTGGGCTGAAGCAGGATCTGTCCAGGGAAGCTTCAGACTGATGACCAGATTCTGACGAGCGCACATGATTGAGATTACGGGAGTCTCCACCGTAGAACGCACATCCATCTACATCAAGAGACTCTCTAATGATAGTGGCTGCGTCGAAGAATGTGTTCGATGATGTGAACCTTTGAGGCTGATCTTGGGGAATTTCGAGAGGCTTAGGTTTTATAGGAGAGATGGGTTCGTGGTGGGGGTTTGAAGAATGCTGGAGATCCGGATCGGCTTTTTTCTGATCGGGAGGATGAGATGTCCCGGGTTTTATAGTCGCAAATAAATCAACATTGCTTTCAAGCGGAACAGGCCTTCTGTCAGTGAATTTCTGCAGACCAACGCCGATTTGCCGGCTGCGCTTCAAGGTATTTTTTATTCTGTTCCCCTCAAGATGATCCATGATGATCTGTGACAGGCCTCGCAAAACGTCTGAATACTCATCCGTCCATTCCACGCCCGGTGTGGAATGAAAGACGCATAGACTCCCGATATTGATCCCCCGAGGAGATCGAATAGGTACTGATGCATAAAATCTAGCCGAACTGCCAGCTTGGCAATAAGGACTGGAGGAAAATCGCGGGTCCGTAACTAGGTCTTGCACAACGAATACAGGCAACTCGGCCGGGGTAGACGACGTACAGGACCTGTCGGCGGCGCGCAGCATGTAGTCACATATCCCATCATTACGCGGGATATACGATCCACAGAGCCAGAAAGCATCGCGACTGTTGTCTGGTCGTGGCGTGGGCAGCAAAGACGTGGTCGGGGTAGCCTCGGCAACGACATATTGTTCTGTCTCGTCGAATAGCGATATCATTGAACGCTCAGTCATGGTCCGACAAGTAGCCAACTGAGCAAAGCTGGTGAGGATGTTATCAGGTGATGCTGAAAGATTAGTACCGTTGCGTTGACCGATTGGAAGACATCTTGCACGTAGCAACTCATCGTAACTATTGAAGCATGTGGTAAGTAGATGCAGAGACGGCCCCAGCTTGTGGCGGTGCTGCATGTGCCCAAAACATACCGAGCGGTCTCGCGGTCACGTATGTATTCAATTACACGTGTGTCCTCTGCAGTCGACATATTGTCGATCGGCGATGACGCGCTTTTCATGGAGAAAATTGAGGCCGGTATGGAACTTTGCTGCTTGGTGTTGGTGACAACGTTACGCTGAATGTGGCTATTAAAATTCTGATTGCTACGTGGTTGATTATCTAACACGTGTTTGTGGCGCAGGGAGCAAAAACTCCGCTCGCCAAGAAGCTCCCTGCCGACGATCTTAGCTGGGATCTAATAGGTCCTGCAGTTATCCAATCAGTGGATATTGATAGTGCTGGAACCACGCTCCCCTACTTGAACCGGGGAGACTCCGATACAATACTATGATTGGACGACCAATGTCTCTCAGATTTCTGACTATGTGTGAATAGTCGGAGGACCACAACACCCCTTATTCTCTTCCGTTATATAGTTGATGGGAAAGCGTATCAGTACCGGCTAGGCTAGAAGACGTTAAAAATAGAGTATAGTCTGGTGGTTAAAGGTGCTCTTATGTTTGAGAGGCCGGCTTAAAGATAGACTGCAATCGCGTCACGCAAAGTCAATTTATCCTGCGTGTGAAATGCCTTGATATGTGCTGCGGCTCAAGACATAACTTGATGACTAGGGTTGACGTTTTGTTTGTTGTTTGGCGTACGAAAACCCGCCAACATTGCAGAGTGTACGGTGAACTTGCTGCTTTTATTTAAGGTAATCGTCTTACCAGAAAAGCGGGCGCCTTACTTGATGTCGTTTCCGCTGTTGCTGTATATTGGCTGGCCTATGCGCCTCGCGATATCCCAAGGTCTGCTGGGCGGGACCACATCGCGCGAAGAGGAAGCGACCGCATCTAAAAATGCTCGACGATTACCGAGCGATAGCGTCGCACTGATTGAGCCTGGGTTCAAGGTTACTAAAGGATGGACTGTAAAAGAGAGATTCACGCAGCCACTAAGAGATCAAGTCATAGCTACTACATCATCGATTGCATGTTATGGTTGGTTCAGAAGAAGCTGTGTTTTCATGCGCTGTGATAATTTTTAGACGAGAATGGACGGAGACGGGGTAGCTGGCTAAATTCTCCGAATCCTTAGCATAAGGTGCGACTTGGCGCTCCACTTCGGCGGTGTCTCGCTTGAGCTCTTCTGTAGATAAACGTGAGACCGAAAAAAAGCGACGGTGGATTTATCTATTTGGTCTTGTATACCACGAAATCAGCAAGAACACTCACTTCCGTCACTGTTCGCCCGGAAACACGACCCACAAATACCGTTGGAGGTAAGTTCCACCTTTCCATTTATACTTAAAAAAAGCCCTTAGCCTTTCCATCTCCCTCACTAAAACACTAGATGTACTTGTAGCGAAGTGCCTGTGCTGATCTGATGCGGGGACCGCCTTGTAATATACCACTCTCCCAAAGCGAAAGCAAAAGACTGAGAGGTAAAGCTGAACTGGAGGTTCTAAAGGGCCAGGAGATAATAGACGCTGCCCTTAAGGTAATTAAGAAATATACAGGAAAGTCTTGCAGTGTAGAGGGAACCAGAGAGTATCTAGAGCTCTTTTTTAAAGTCTACTACCTTATATTTTTAAAGGGAAAGTTTCCTTAGTTTAAGTAATAGCTATCTATGTATAAGTTCTTAAACTTTAATTTATCCTAATAATAAGGTTTCTATCTTAAATTACACTTTTTAAGTATTATACCTTTAATACTCATATAAGACCTTTTTTTTACTTTACTAA
>JABCJV010000270.1:0-15121 GCA_013184325.1 Fusarium luffae
TTTTTTTTTTTTTTTTTTTTTTTAACTTTTCCTTCATTATCGCTATGAACAATTGTTTAGCACTGACCTTCCATCCTGATACGAATAAGCCAGGGATTAAAAGGCAGCCGTCTTGGCCCTTTTTCTTCCCTCATGATCCGTCTTGGCTGAACGGAGTGCCGAAACTATACTCTTGGTACACATGACCAGTTCCTGATGAATTGATTCATGCGCGTCAAAAAATGTTCCTGACTCAGTAAGGACTAGCATCACTTCCAATCTCTCACGTTCCAAGATCGATATCTGTCCTTCCTCTTCAGGAATACCTGCATCCCAAGGTTCTTTTTAAGCTTAACTTACCAAAAACTGATCAATCCTCGATTGGGCCGCTTCACTGCAACCGTCGTTGCGGTCAGGCGCTAGCATCGTGCCTCGGGGGAGCTGTCTCCGGTGTGTGTATATAAAAAATGGCTGAATAAACCGGAGATTAACGCGGCAATCTCTAATCCTTTGCTTATTCCTTTATCCCTACGGAGTACTCTGTAGATAACAAAACAATGCATTTCTCTTCATTCCTCACCACGTGCATCTTGGCGTTGGCTCCAACCTCCCTCGCCAAGCCTATAACGACCCACAACGGTGACAATTCTGCGGATGTTGCTCCTGCTGCAGGTTATGTCTTTGCCTACTTTGTCGGCGACGATAACAACGGGGAGAGCATTTTCCTCGCCGCGAGCAACGGGAACAACGCCCTCTCTTGGCGCGAGCTCAACGGCGGCAAACCAATCCTGACATCCGCCAAAGGCACCCGCGGTCTTCGGGATCCTTTTTTGATGCGTTCCCATTCCGGCGACAAGTTCTTCCTCGTTGCCACAGACCTCAAGATTAACGACATTGGCTGGGAAAAGGCTCTGCGCTTCGGAAGTCTATATTTGGAAATCTGGGAGAGCACTGACTTGGTCCACTGGTCCGAGCAGCGCCACACCCTTGTCTCCCGTCCAACGGCTGGCATGACATGGGCTCCCGAGGCTTACTGGGACGAAAGCATTGGCGAGTATGTTGTTTACTGGGCTTCTCGGTTGTATGCTGAGGACGATCCTAATCACGAGGTTGAAACGTACGCCAAGATTATGTACACGACGACTAAAGACTTTATCACCTTCAGCGAACCCGTCGTTTGGCAAGGTTCCAACGACAGGATTGACACGACTGTTCTCAAAGATGGTGATACCTATCATCGCTTCACAAAGGACTTTGGTGGTGTTTCGGGCAAAGAATGTGTTGACATTATTCAAGAAAGCTCCAAGAATTTACGCGCTGGACAGGATGAGTGGAAGCACGTGACGAGCTGCATCGGTACAAAGGCAGGTCTCGACGTTGTGGAAGGACCATCAATCTTCAAGTCCAACCCCGGCGATGTCCACGGCGAAAAGTTCTACCTTTTTGTTGATGAATTTGCTGGACGAGGGTATATTCCTCTTGAGACGACCGATATCGCGAATCCAGACTGGAAGGTCTCGGAGGAGTACAATCTGCCTACGAGCCCGCGACATGGAAGTGTTGTGTCGGTGACTGAGAAAGAACTTCAAGGTGTGTTGGCGGCATACGCCAATTGAGCACCACTCTTATTCCATTACTACACTACCTCTACAGTTATACTTTTGCAAAACACATTTTCTCAATTTCAATCTTGGACTTTATTTATTCCTCCGCATTAGCCAAGCTTAACTTGGGGTAATTGATGCTTGCACCTTGGCCATAGCCCTATGAAGCTACATGACCTTAGCTCCCGTCGCCCAGGAAAATAGCGTCTTGAATCCATTCAGCGCGTCAGCCCGCCAAGGTGAAATTTTTAATTGCCGTCTTGCTTGGCAGCCCAGACAATGCCGCGAAATAGAGTTTGCGAAAACCATGAATTGCGATACGCTTCATCAAAATGACCCAGTGCTGTATAAAACACTCTGCCGTTTCCGACTGTTTGGGTCCATGATAGTGGGAAATTCTCTCTATCGTCTTTGGGGGTGGTGGTTTGGTGGATTGAGAGAAGGATTGTCCGGTGTTTTGGGAGACGGGGATGGGATCTGAAGGTGTATACTTCGTCAAACCATGGGAATTGATTTGCCGTGAGTGAATTTACGTTGAATGGACAGGCTGGCGATGAATCTGGCGCGGCGTCTGCTGTAGGCAGTTCAGCACCACGATTAATAAAATGTCCTTCATTCTCAATCTGCAGGGTAATCCATTCCGGCGGCGGATGTCCATCAAACACTTCCCCAAGAATATTCGTATATCTTCTTTCCAGCTTCATACCGCTTGTCGCAGCATGAACACCAACAACGCCACCACCACCCTCAACAAACTGTGCTAAAGAAACGACTTCATCTTCACTCAGATATTCACCCGTGTTATGCCCGAGCGCGATAACATCATAGTGAGACAGCGACAAAAGTTCAGATGTATCTTCGGTGGCTGTGACTGTGATGGGTAATGATTTGAACGCGGCGATGGTGCTGGGGATACTGTCGTGACGGTAACCCCGGGTTTTGGTGACTAGTAAAACTTTAATTGAAGAGGTCATCTTGATGGTACAGTGCACTGTGATGTAATTTTGGTAAGAATAAGGTTGAAGATCTATCATACGACTCATGAATGTCTGAGTCGGGCATGACGCAGGAATCAATTCCGTCATCACTCGTTCTCCAATCGTCCACCGGGAAAACACCTCTTCCGTGTTGCCACTTATAGCGAAAGAAAAACTGTGCTTCCGGATTCAGGATGCCAAATTAAAGTAGACTAGCCACTTTTCTCAGGTCACGTAAAATGACTAAATTATTCCGTCTTGTATGCTTTCGGCAGGTAATTCTTCTGACACCGTATAAGCAGATCGCCATTGGCTAATTCATCATCATGCGCAAAAGATATCCATGACCTGCAATAGCTCATCCCATCGACCATCAGTCTCAATACCAATCGTTCCTTGTGGCTGCATGACCTTGTACTCAGTGGCTTCCGCCGTACCATACTCGTAGTCAGGCTCGTCATTGACAAATGCCCTCAAATCGGCGATCCATTCGTCCATCAGCTGGCGCTCTGCTGGTGTTGGGCCGTGAGTTATTGAGTAGCTATGTCATGTTAGTAAAAATGCTTTACGGCTTGGGGACAGGGGAGGCGTACTTCCAGATAGGCCGGTCCATGGCATGGCTTACACCAAATGAAGCCGGCGCAACATCAGTCGTGATAAACGACATTCGATATGCGATGAGATATCTCCAGACATTCTTGATATCGACGCCATGGTTTACCAAATTATCCACCAGATATCGCGACGGCGCTCTTACTTGGCCATCAGCCACGATACGCCCAAAGATATTCTGCCAAGCCTGTTTATCCTTCGTCTGAGGCAGAGAATAATGCTTGAGCAAGCGATCAGTGACATGAGCAGGATAATAATTCGCTATTTGCATCCTCAGCGATGCAACATTGGGATCTGGCGGGTTCGTAACGGCGTAGAGAGTATCTTCGTCTTTAACTTCTCCGATGAGAAGTTTGAGACCGCGTTTCTTGAACTCTCGCGCAAAAGACCCGCTGCGGTAGTAGTCGAAGATTCCAGGATGGATGAACAAGTCGTCTGTCACGGGTCGGAAGGTATGGTTCTTCAACTCCATGATCGCAGACGATAGTTCGTCTGAGGTAATGTCTCGCAAGCGACTCATCTTCTCAGACCCTGGTAGGTCTGCTGGTATCGAGAAGTACTCGCACAATTCGTCGAATTGCTCTTCACAGTCCTGTACGCTCTTGGGTTGCGTGGGAATGGCATTCGAGTACATGATCATCCTTGTAAATCTGCCATATGACTCCTTTCCACGGAAGTCATACAGCGTTTGGGCAAGGACAGAGTACGCACCGGCACTTCTTCCCGCAAGGATGATATTCTCAGGATCGCCCCCAAAAGCTTCAATGTTCTCATACACCCAATCCGTAGCGAGACGCTGGTCCCAAAGGCCATAGTTACCCACAGCTTCACCGCCTGATTCTTCAAGCAGAGTTTTCCCAGCTAAGAAGCCAAAGACGTTGAGTCTATAGCCCACTGCTACAAACACAGCATTGAGGTTGCCCGTGGATATAAGTTCGGTGGGATCCATGCTCTCTTCCTGACTTGGATCACCGACCTGGAACCAACCACCATGAAACCAAACCATAACAGGCCATTTCTTGTTTAGGTTCGTAGGATCTGGTACAGGCGTCCATATGTTGAGGCGTAGACAGTCTTCGCTGTATGTATGCTTGGGGATATGCTCGCTGACATTCTTGGAGTAGTTCGCCTGGGGACAAACGGGTCCGAAAGAGGTGCAATCAAGAGAATCGCTGTTTTTGGGAATAGATTGAGGTTTGCGCCATCGAAGAGACCCTGTTGGAGGAAGGGCGTAGGGAATGCCTGTGAAGCGACGGGACTTGGAATCGAACTTGAGACCTTTGAAGATGCTCCCGTTATCAGGGAGGGTGACTTCGCACTCTGAGGTGCTGTAAGAGATGGAATTACCCATTTTGAGAGACGAATTAATTGAGAATGAATTGGAAAAGAATGAACTGCCAAGAAGGAATGAGATATCAGGGGATTATTGTTTCTACCTTCATATCTCAGTATCTCTAACGCGGATAAGACACCTCGTCTAATTGGTCAGTTTAATCGACGGATGTCGCGGGGCGAGATCGGCCTCTGTCTTGGCGCCGAAAAGCGGTCGATTAAACTGAGCATCCACCCCCTTCCATTCTCTCCAGGGTGTAACCCACAAGTCCCAATCAATCGATGGAGAACCAACCAAAGAAACGACGTCGCGTAGAGCGGGGACGGTCAAAGAATGGTGAGTCTACCCCTGGTACTGTGAACGTGAATTGACGCGTTTAGGGTGTCTGACGTGCGTGACTAAGAGAGTCAAATGCGATGAGAAGAGGCCTGATTGTGCGCGATGTGTAAGACTTGGTCTTGAGTGTCAGTGGGTGAGAGAGCAGGTATCTCTTGCGTCGAGAAGACGTGGATTGGGGCCGATTAAGGAACGGGGGAGTTGGGAGCCTCCACCTATTGTTCCAAAAGGTCCAGAGCCTGAGCCATCGCCTGAGCTTCAATTGTCCATTGTAACAGATGATACCCTACAACTTCCAGAGACTTTGGAAACAGACAATCCGTTAAACGTCTCCCATGATGATGGTACAGACGAATCAGCTGTCATTCAATTCCCTCTAGATGACGGTGTACTGAGTGCAGATAATGCATCCGTCATCGAAGGCCTTGCCCTACCTGAAGACGTCAACTCCCTCGCGATTCCCGAATTCGACCAAAGCAACTTCAACCATACCCTCATCCTCTTCCCGACGCCATCTTTCAACCTTCTCTCCATCCTCCCCTCCTACTCCTTCACCCACCCACCAACCGCAGCTCCCTCAATCGGCAGCAACGACGTCCAAGCCATGACTTTCCATTCCACTATCCTAGCATCCATGAAATCCACCCGCCGAGCATCTATATCCTCGCATTCCATATTCCTCAACTTCGCTGTTCAGAATCCAATGGCTCTGCACTTCCTGCTGGCATTTTCACACAGCGAACTCGCCATCCATCATGGCTTCAGTCATAAGCCGCCCATGGAATCACAGGTGCACTTTCAGCAGGGTTCGGCATTATTTAACCAGGCGCTGGTAAATCTGACGCCGACGGATCACGTTGCAATGATGCTTTCATTCTTGTATCTGTACATGTTTTGGATGAGAAGGGATCCGTTTGATGTTGAGAGATTGGGCGAGTTGAGTTGTTCTGCTCTTGCGTACGTGACCATGTTTTCACTCGATGAGATGTGTGCCGGAAGTCAAGCAGGGTCTGAATCTTCGACGCTCGCTCGGATATTGACGTATATCTACGATAGAGATGTGTTTTGTGGGTTCTTTGGCTGCGGTGAGAAGTTTGCGGGATACGTCAATGAGAAGCATGAGACGAGGGAGCGCATATGGCTGTTGTCGCGTATGCCCGTTCTGGCGGAGCATGTACCCGACACAGGGCAGAGGAGAATTGTGAATGTTTACTTTAGTTTGATTACCATCCAGTATGAGATCAATCAGTATAGTCAGAGTAGTGGACGGATGCCAGGGAAGTGGTTGGAGATGAAGAGGAAGCTCGACAAGATAAGAGAGGTAAGCAAGCCGTGGCGACACATAGATGATAGTGTACTAACATAGCACAGGAGCACAGCTGGCTCTTCATACTGAGCCAACAGTCAACTCCAAATCCCCCTTTGATGGCTCTAGTAACAGTTACCATCTTCCACGCCCTCCAAATCTACCTTTATCGCAGCCGCGACTCAGCATTCGGAGAGACCCCAGTACCTCCAGAGGTCGAGACAGCTCTTACGGACCTGGTAGCAGTAGCATACCACACCATCACAATCGGACCAGTACAGCTACTAGAGCGCTTCCAATGGGCCCTCCTAATAGCAGGAATCGAAACACACGACCCAATACACCGAGATTGGATCTCGGCGAGTATTTCAGACCCCGTTATCAAGTCAGTATACGATCATGTGCTGGCGGCTAAGGGAATGTCGGATACGGTATCAATGGAGGCGGTTCGAGATTTAATTAGTAGAAAGCCGCAAAGCACAGAATAGTATCGATAGCATTGATATCTCGTCGATTGATCCTCGATAATCACAACTAGGTTCAGCCACTGAGGCGATATTCTTATCTCGTCGATTAATCTGACCAATGAGACTGCGGGTGCCGGCACGCGGAAATCTGGGGTAATGACCCCGGATTCTGGACCGACGTGATGAGCCCCTAGCGTCAACGCGATAAGGAAGGGATATAACTGGACCTCGAGACCCCAGCCTTGACTTCAAACTATCACCATCACTTCACAGATCAATCGCATAATGGAGAAAGTACACCAAGACGCCAAAGAGCCCTCGCTACAGGGCACTGATACTGTAGCGATGGACAGTTTGTCTCTAGAAGATGAGAAGAAACTCGTTCGCAAAATTGATTTTCGGTATGTATTTCGAAGAGTAAAAATGTTCAATGCTGACAAGAATAGTCTCATGCCTTTGCTTATTATTAGTTATGGTCTTCAGTACCTTGATAGTAAGTTTGCCGCTCGCTGGTATTGGCATTCCTAACACAAGACAGAAACGAGTCTGGCGTACAGTGCCATCCTTGGACTCAGAGAAGACTTGCACCTCGTCGGCCAGCAATTCAGCTGGGCCTCAAGTGTCTTTTACATCGGTTACCTCGTAGCATCATATCCCATCTCCCTCGGCTTCGTCAAATTTCCCCTCGGAAAATATCTCAGTGTCCTCATGCTCATCTGGGGCGTCATCCTTACACTGCACTCTGTCGCAAACAGTTTCGCTAGTTTGATGGTCCTACGTTTCTTGCTCGGCGTTTTCGAAAGTGCCATCAGTCCAGGTTTCTCGTTGATTACTGGAATGTGGTATACACCTCACGAACATGTCTCTAGGCATTCGTTCTGGTTCGCGGGTAATGCCTCGGCTAGTATGGTTGGTGCTATGATTGCGTATGGAATTCTGGGCTACACTGGACCGATCAAACAGTGGAAGGTAAGTACCCCTCCATTCATGCATCAATCCGGCATGCTAATGAGTGTAGATGTTGTTCCTCATTTTCGGCCTTATCACGATCGCTTGGTCCGTCCTTACATTCTTCTTCCTACCCGACTCACCATCTACTGCCAAATTCCTAAGCACATCCGAACGGGAATTTGCGTCCCTTCGACCCAAGAAATTCCAGCGAACAACACAGACCAAGAAGTGGGATCGTGATCAATTCATCGAAACTATGAAGGATGTCAAGGCTTGGTGGTTCTTCATTTTCTCTTTCGTCATCTGTGTTCCCAACGGTGGAACTACTAGTGTAAGAGCACCCTCATTATTACTACAGCATGGTACTAATCCTGGCAATAGTTCAGCACGATTGTCATCAAGAGTTTTGGCTACGATGAGCATCAGACTATCCTGATGGGTCTGCCTGCATCAGCTTTCCAACTTACTACCGTCATCCTAGTCGCTGTCTTCACGACCTACGTCCGCAAGTCACGACACATCGCTCTTGTTCTGACATACATCATGGCCATTGCTGGTATCCTCATGATAAAGCTTCTGCCCAACGCAGAGAAATTGGCCCGATTGGCCGGTTTCTGGCTCATCATGGCTGTCGCCCCAGCGTTCCCACTCATGCTTTCGCTGTCAGCTAGTAACATCGCTGGCTTCACGAAGAAGTCCACTGTCATGGCCATGATCTTCCTGGGATACTGTGCAGGAAACTTGAGCGGACCGCAATTCTTTATTAGCACTGAGGCTCCTCACTATCACGTAAGCTTTCCGTTCAAGTTCCGTTTGAGTTTGGCTAACTGTTGCAGACGGCCTACACTACCATCCTGGCATGCTTCGCCATCACGATTGCACTTGTTGTCGGAATGTATTTCTACTTGGCCTGGGAGAACCGCCGTAGGGATAACGAGCAGGGAGAGAAGAGAGATCCTGAGGAGTCCCGACGGGTAGATCTTGGAGTTGATGGAACTCTTTTGGATGTCGATGAGACGGATATGCAGAACAGGAACTTTAGGTACATTCTGTAAGTGCCTGGGCTATGAGAGACTTGAAATTCTAGGATGAGTAAATTTGACTTCATGTTGCATTCGGGAATAAAGGCCTCCATCGTGATGATACCCGCTCACATATGCTCTCACTATACCCTGCAAAATATGCGGTGTAGTTCAGTGACTAATACGATCTCAACGGTCAAGGATACCGTATAAAGTCAACTTTACCTTAGCCAATGTCTCCAAGCTCTGCCGGTCTGTACCGGTTTATCGTAACATTGGTCCGGAAACGACATCCACCTTATCTCTCGGCCAAAGTCTCTATCTGCGGGAATTCTTGGCACTCCGATCCCCAGTCGAACCAATCACGTCTCACGACAACGGTAGATAAACCTTCTTCATGCGTTGCAAGGATTTGCCTATCTATCAGGGTTCTCAACGACGGCTTTCACTCACAGATAAGGAAGCAGAACGGTTCATAACTAGAGCACTTGTAGCTAGTTCGTTCATGCTAACAGATAAGCTTGATAATTGTTTAAACTTAAACACTGGGTCTTCGGCCTTTATTGTCCCATCGAGAATGGTTTCGCTGGGATATCATGGTCCGAGGGAATTTTTCTTCATTATGATTGTCATTGATTGACAAATTGGTTCCTAGTCCGAGGTCCCGGAGTCGTCTAGTAGCCCCGGGGCCGGGACCGGCTGTTGTCGTGGAGTATAAGAGAGACATCAGCCGGGCATTGGTAGTATGTTGACAGATTCTTCTCCAAAGTTTGTCAAGATGAAGAGTTCCTCACACTCGCTGCCTCTTCTGGGTAGCCTGGCCTTGTTTGCAAATGCAATACCTACCAACTCCCCTTCTATCACCTTCGTCTCCCCATCAAAACTGAGTCCAGGCAGTGCACAGAATATCGTTGTACAATATGCCGGTGATGTCGATGGACAATTGACCCTGGCCTACGGTTCATGCGACAGCGACGCAGAGACATGGCAAAGGATTGGCTCAACACATGTTGGACAACACCCATTAGCTGCGCGTCATCTCGATCACGAAGATAAACGACCCACGTCATTTGTCTGGGTCGTCCCGAGTGATGTCTCTGACGGTTGTCTCAATGCTTTCCTGGACGATAGTTTGATCGGACAGTCTGATAGACTCGTCGGTCAACGGCTGAAGAGACGAAGTGAGAAGAAGAAGTCTTTTGCGGACGTTGCTGGGGACGACAGTTTGTGGTTTGATGGAGTAGCATACCTCAAGCAGAAGCAGCCTGATGATATCTTTGTTAGCGCTACCAAGAACAAGACTTTTGGTATCTTGGGTGGTGGCATTTCTGGACTCATGTCATCGGTACGTTCTCCAAAGATGAAGTCTTTGACACAAGACTAACTATTTCTCAGCTCATTCTTGACTCAGTGAGTATTCACAACTGGAAAATCCTCGAATCATCTGAACGTGTGGGAGGTCGTATCAGAACAGCTTATCTGAACGGCACGTTCCCCGAAGATGGCCAGTACCATGAACTCGGACCCATGCGCTTCCCCTACGAGCTCACAGACTCTGAAACAAACGAGACCTTCCCCTTCATGGATCAGCGCATGATCTTCCAACTAGCAGACGTTCTCAACGATATGAACCAAGGCAACGAGTCACTACAGGTGAAGTTCTGGGACTGGATTCAGAGTTCTCCGAACACACCCGTCGATTCACCATTCCGCCGTCCAGACGGTACTTTCCCCAGCAAGTTCGAAGTTGCGAACAACCCAGATTACAGCAATCCTGCGGTATACAGCAATGATACTGCGGCTGAGGAGGCTATCCAAGCTTTGGACGATTTCAAGGGTCTTACGCCTGAGAAGATTCGCATGTACACCAAGAACATCTTCAAAGCTTACAAGCAAGCCAAGGAAGATGGGTCGTTTGATTACTCCGAGGTTTCGTATCTTCGTGATGTTATTAAGACGGAGCTGAATGTGACGGATGAGGTTTCACCAACGCATATCTACTGGCCGATGTGGGAGTACGAGACCATCTACTTCCTGGCTAGTAAGTGGGTGACTATCAAGGGTGGTCTTAGCAGATTACCTGCTGCCTTTGAACCTCATATTGAGGATAGGATTCAATACAACGCCAAGGTCAACGGTCTGCGATATAACGAGAACAACAAGACCCTGTCCGTATCTTGGAAGCCAACGGGTTCAGAGCCCTTTACGACACCGAACAAGGTTGAGAACTTCGACTACGTACTTAACAGCGTTCCACTCAACTTGATGAAGTTCTGGAAGCTACCTCGCTACTCAAGTCTTCTCAAGCGCGCCATCGACAGAACCCTCTTCGCAAACGCCTGCAAAGTCGCCGTGCAATTCAAGACTCGTTTCTGGGAACATCTTGACCAACCTATCATCGGCGGCTGCACACGCCTAACCAACCCTCAACTAGGCCAAGTCTGCTATCCCTCCTGGCAAATCAACGCGACAGGCCCAGGCACGATGATGGCATCCTACCTCTCCGACTACGAAGCCACAGCCGCATGCGCCATGTCCGAAGAAGAGCACATGGCCTACATCAAGAACGCCCTAATCGAAGTACACGGCGACGTTGTGGAAGAGAACTGGACAGGTAATTGGAAGCGACAATGTTGGGAGCAGGAAGAGCATCATGCTGGAGCTTTCACGATGCAGATCTTCGGACAGCAGCATCTGTACCTACCTGCGTTCTATCAGACGGAGTTTAATACGGTTTTTATTGGTGAGGCTGCTACGTTTACGCATACGTGGATATTTAGTGCACTTGAGAGTGCGGTTAGGGGGAGTGTGCAGTTGCTTTTGGATATGGGACTTGTTGATGAGGCGAAGAAGGTCACTGAGACTTGGATGGCACGATGGATAGACGTTTAGGGTAGATGAGAGTGGAAAGGCTATGGACTAGAGGTGGCGATCATTCGCTTCATGTGGCGAAGGAAGACTTTTCTGCTTCTCGAATATTTGAATAAATAAAACTCGGTCCTATTCTATGTGGATCTATTACTTGCGGAACCGCATCTATGATATCTTCGACTTGATATCTGTCATAGTCTTCACTCCACCTAACGAAACTTGAGTCATTACAGTAGCGTCTCTCGCTCGCCAAGAGCGCGGCTAGACATGTGTCTGAAGACTTGGCATGTCCATCGTTACGAGTGACCAAAAGAAGAAAGATGCCATCGATCAAAGCAATTCATAAGCAGTCCAGACCAGTTACCCGGGTCAGCCGTTGTATCATCGTCGCTCCTGTCTCTGCCGCCGGCAGTACTCGTTGCGGCTATACCTGGTGTCATCTACACATGGAGGCCTTAAACGCTGACGATCATTACAAAATGGCTTGGATGCCTGCCAAGAGAGCAACAATGTCGGCAATGCCTTCCCTAGCGCTATCCTTGCATCTTGTACCTGACTTGGTTCAACGGGATTAAAAAAGAAACTGACTCGAGTTCCCACCAAAAGATCGGAAATATCTTCATCTTTGAGGTAAACGCCTTCGATTGTCTTTTATTGTCCGGCTTCTTGCTACGGCGGTCTGTGTATAGGGCTGGCTTCAGAGCGGGTATGGTGGCTTGGCTGTTGGTGGATGAAGACACACATGCAGTCAACACTGGCAGTGCAGCTTAAACTTTGAAGTCACCTAACGAAGAAGCATTTCTGTCGCGGCTACGCTACAGAAATTGTAACGCCATACGATCAAGCCTTGCTTTTCTTAACCGCTAAGACAGTGTTATTCCGCTTGGCATACAAATATTAAATAGTAGGACGTCGAGAAATCAGTTGTCAGTTGTGTCTTTTTTTGCAGTCAAGACTGACGTGTGGTATTCATGTTGGTCTTGGGTTGTCGCAAACGGAAGAAATGCATGATCTGATACTCTATTGTCAGGCCATTTAACAACCAGCAGCAGGTCTCGGCAAAAAAAGATCGACAATCCAGCGTTGCCATCTGAAGAAATAGGTTTAAGCCACTTTAGTCTAGTGCAACTGCGTACCTGCAGCGGCATGGCGTAGTTCTGGCCTTCTCATAACCTGCTGTGCGTCAAAGTCTAGTTCTGTGGCGTTTTGGCCAGACCATTGCACTATGATCAGGTACCCGACAATGATTTTCTGTATGCAAGGTACAGAGCTGTCTGACTAAGACAGCCAGGTTCTTCACTAGGCGAGCGACCTCTGGTCAACTGGAATGCGCCACATCCCAAGCCGGGAGGATCAGACGATGAATTCCCGGATACGCTAGCGATGGAATGGAAGCGAGAACTTAGATCTCTTAGGCTTTTCGTACGACGAAGGATGGCGACAGAACATTTTAAAGAGGTCCTTCGCCTATTTGGCTGCGCCCTGACGGACTCACGCACGTACACATGACTTTTTCATGGCATCGATGTCTCATCGACTATAACCTAATCCAACTGTACACCTTCTCGACAAAGACGACTTGATCGAAATGGCTCCAAACTCATCAGCACTTCTTGTCCGTACTACACCAACAACACGCCGAACCACCTGCTGACGACGTAACAGATCACAGAATGGACTCTCATCTCGCTATCGACGGTAGTCATCGCCGCACGTATCTGGCTCCGACTCGGCCTTCAGAAACAACGACTACTGGGAAGTGATGTCTGGATGACAATGGCCTGGGCGATGGGAATCGTTGTTGCGTCGTTCTGCATCACATATGTTCACCTGGGCGTTATGGAGGATGGGATCTTACCGAGCCTCAGCAATTTCGATGCTACAGATGAGAGAAAGAAGTTAATTCTCAAGGTGAGGATGTCGCTGGCAAGGAGTATGAGTTAGGTACTGACCTTGATAGATGCACTGGATCAGCACTCTGCCGTTAATAATGTCATTTTACCTATGCAAGGCGGCACTGCTTTCTGTTTATCACCAGGTCATTCCTAGGTTTATGACCAAACGACGAACCTTCCTCTGGGTCACTGTGGGCTACGTTGTTGTATCGTTCATTACTACCGTTACTCTCTTGTTCACCATCTGCACCCCAGTCCACCGGTGGTGGTAAGTTACTTTGCCTTCCTTGGATGAGACCGATGACTAACGCACGACCAGGAGCCTGGAATCTGACAGCCGATGCGAGATCAACCATGTTCGGGCCTTCTACACAACCACATGGGCTCTTAACTTCACCAGTGACATATTCAGTGAGTTCCTCTTCCTCGATGCGCAATGGATTGAGCTAATGAATTAGTCTTCGTTCTTCCTTGGTTGATTGTCCCTGATCTTATGATCAAGGGATGGCTCCGAATTGGCATCTACTTTACGTTCCTTCTTGGTCTGATCAATATGGCCATCACCATCGTTCGCTACACACAAGTGTACGCTGTTAAGGACGCCTCATTAGTCACGACACGTAAGTCCCACACTCCGTCTTCATCACCAACCTTGTACTTACACACCTACAGACTTCTGGGGCTCGCTGGATCTGTACATTGGTCTCGTCATCTCCTGTCTGCCAGCCCTTCGACCCTACTTCAAGTACGCAGCAGAGTCGCGCGCTTTCAACTACATGAAGAGCAGAACCGGAGGCGGCACACGTGGCGGTAGTCAGTACACTAACACTACCAGCACTGCATCTACCAATGTCAAGATGTCAAACGGTAAAGGGTCATTTGGTTCACCGACAGAACGCCTATCACAATTGTCTTTGGTTCATATAAGAACTGAGGATGAACGATATGCTGAGGATGAACGAGCTATTTAGGTATGGCGATGAATGTTTATTTTGTTAGCGAGCTTTGGAGGTGTATTAGGATGAGTGCATAGTTTCTTTTGTATGAAGGCATAGGATGGCGTTTGTTGGTCGGCTTGGAAATGTATTTTGTAATGGTGGATATTTAACAAAAGTAGTAATACTACAGAAAGTCGTCACTCAGCAGACCCATGAAAGGACAAGTGCACATGACAAGAGTGTATGTGATAACAACAGTATAGTCGTATTGATCTATAAGCACCCTTCATTTAATACCGTCCATCTCTAAAATTCCGATCCTCTTGCGTCGACAATTAGTGGTAGTATCGACGTCGGCTAGAAGATCTCGACCTAGAACAATCCCTGCGACGACGGTGGTAATCAGAAGAACGCGATCGCGAACGACTATGTCTACGACGACGACATCCCGAATCCCGTGATCGTGACCTGGAGTAATCCCTGCGATGGTGGTGACGAGAAGAAGACCTTGAACGAGAACGGGAACGAGGACGACCATAAGACGCCATCTCAGCATCATGCTTGGCCATCATCTCGGCCTCCTCTCGCTTCTCTCTCTCCTCCTTCTCTTCCTTATGATCACGTCTCCATTCCTGACCCTTGTGTCCAGCAAAGGCTCCAATGAGACCTCCTAGAACGGCGGCGGTCTTGCTTCCTCCGAGTTTGTTACCTCCGAAAGCACCGGCTGCACCGCCGGCTAGAGCACCGGTCAGACCACGCTCTCCGTCACCAGCTTCGCCGGGTGCGGATTGGTCTTGGCCTGGTCCGGGTCCCCAGGAGCTGGTTGGGGG
>JABCJV010000271.1:0-12000 GCA_013184325.1 Fusarium luffae
TTTTTTTTTTTTGTTTTTTTTTTTTTTTTTTTTTTTTTTTTTTTTTTTTTTTTTGGTTTTCTCTTGCAGAATCTACAAGATGCCCAAGACCTACAGCAAATCAAGGGTCCGGTGAGGTTCCTGAAGGATGGTTGATCTCCCACGGTTGATCAACTGTTTTAGGCGCGAACACCACCAACATTTGAGTTGATTATTGTCCGGTGGCGATATATCATGCACGGATTGTCATTGTGGTTGAGATGTTTTTTCTTATTCGTTTACTGTAACCCAACATTGGGACGGTGTTGGTTAGTTTTTACTTAGTTCATTAGTTGAGACTGGTGGTTTTAGCAACGGTCGCCTCCTCAAGGTACTCGTCACTTTGTATGAAGGCGAAAAAAACGGGACTTTGACTTCCATTGCGAGAAGTCAAGACCAAGACTGAAGATTGTGGTGAGGAGCTTGATGGTTATTGGTCTGTTGGCTATCAAGGTGCGAGCGAGTGCGAACCAGGAACCAATGGAGGCGATGGGTCTAGCGCAAGTCTCCCAGTCTTGATAGTGAGAGCGGCTGCGCTGCGGCAGTCCAAACTGTCCGTTGCTGCTGCAGCAGATAATACTGTGCAGACTGGCAGCATCCATAAACCCGGTAGAGGGCGAAGAGTGAGTACTGTACATTAATTATCTCGACATGGCTTGGGCTTGGCTAGGGTATGTTGCAGTTGCAGGCTCTTGCAGAACAAACATGCAATCCGGCAACACAGTTGCGAAATATGGCGTCACTTGCTGTCGCGATGAGCGTTTCGAGCGTCTCACAAACTACGATTGCGCGTCTACATGATTGAGGTCTAGACCGGCTATGGCGTCAATATGTAGGTTGTTCCTAGCATCTAGAGTCAGCTGGTTATTATTGTGTCATGTAAGAGGTTGTGTCTACTTGATACTGAGTGGCAGAGATAGATCGAGTCCGATGTAGGGTACAAAGTGATTTCCATTATGGTTACCGAAGAGATATTAGCAAGTGGGCGACAGAAGAATTGTCGTAGTCTTAAGTGATGGGCTAATCTTCCATAAAATGATTGAATTATTTCGTCTCTTATGCCCTTTGCGACCAATTCTTCTGACGCATTGGAGATTAGGTACTTCATACTCCTCAACCATTCGTAGATATAAGATTATGATTCTACTAGATTCTTCATTTTGATATAAACACCATGAAGCGAGATTATCGCCTTACGAAAACAGAGATACAATGTTATCTAGGTACTGTATCAATGGATATCTTCTGCCGAGTCTCTTGGCTTGGAAGAACATGAACGTCTATGCTGTGTTTGTGCAACTGGATACATACAGTTTTGATAACTCGTTAATTCTCCTATTTCCGGTGCCACATCGGAGAGTAGACTAGCAGCCATCGGAGAAGATCTTGACCCTGAACCCTTTCTCTACCTGACCCTGAATTGAACGGAGAGCATCAAGCTGAAGCACGTTGTCCAAGTCAGTGGTGAGTTTGCGTGCTCCCAGGTGGAGAATTAGTGAAGCAACTAAAGTTAAAGGTGGAGAGAGATGGAGATGGAGAGGGACGGCAGCAGGGATGTGGGGAAAGAGACACTATGCCTCTAAGGGGCTAGAGTTCAAGCACTAAGCTCATTGCGTTGTTCTTGCGGGCGCAGAGCATTTTCTGCCTCAGGTTCGCAATTCCCATCAATCATCACCTCAGCGGCGGGAGCCTTTCTAGCCTGTCCCATTCCTGTGGGCCAGTCAGTCCTTTGAAGCAAACAGAAACAGACCAGCCGCCAAGCAGATTGCGCTACGCCGCAGAACCAGTAACAGCAGCCTGCAGCTCAGCGCAAACGCAGCTTATTACAGTGGGCGGAAGCACAGAGCAATAACACAAGAATAGAGCCAGCCAGTCAGTCTCAGGGCGTGCATCAGTATCAGCATCAGTATAGGGACTCGCCTGTTCTGTACTGTAACCCCTCCCTGGACTCGAAAGCAATCAATTGACCATTCATGAGCGGGGTGGTCACTGGGCCAAAAAAGCCAAACAGAATGCCAGCACCAAATCCCATCAAGATGGACAGGATTCATGATGCCGAGCCTCGAAAACAGACCAGAGCTGGCCTCACCTCACACCACGGAGAGCCGATGAGATGCACAATCGACCTCTGATCTTGCGGGGAGGGGGCACTTGCGGCACTCCGACAGCTCCAGCAAACGGGCAGAACCGTGCAGAATTGCACGGTAGGTAACGGAAACCAGAGGCGACCTGGACGACCAACAGCCCACTGCCCACCTCCGGTGTCGCTATCCTCTGGTCTTCATCAGCTCAGGCCCCAGCGAAAAATCTCGGCTGATGCCTTCGCGGTGGGATCCGGGACCCTCAAGGTCCCATCTCAAGAACCATCTGAGTCACCTCATCGAACTTCGATATGGGTGATTGTTCTCGTGGGCATGAACCGGCCGTAATTCAATCATCGAAAAATTTTCGGCTACCCGTTGCAATCTCGTACAATAATAGCTATGGCCAGGATGGGATAGGACAAAACAAAACACGGGCTGGGCTTGGTCAAGGCTCAGGCGCAGTTCAGTTCAGTCAGCCAAATGTGAAGTGCTGTGCAGTAAAATCACACACCTGGTCTGGTGTCTGAATGTCTTGCCTGCCTCCTTTGTCCTGCTACAGACTCAGTTTGTACGGTCCCTGGAAGAGCAGTGAAGGCTCGCTGAAGGACAGGGCACCTCTTACACCTTGAGACATGTGCATCCCCACTCACCATTGCCATTGCCAATGCCCATCCTGGCACTCCCTCTTCGTCCAGCACTCCCTGAGTCTGGGGGGGTGAGACGCCCTGGCGTGGTGTGCATACCACACACCCAGTTGAAACAAGAGCAACCCACGCCCGGCGGGCGTCCCATCACAGAGCGAGGTGGATCAATTTTTCTCAGCATAAAGCAGTACGTACCGGACTAGCAACTCTCTGCAGGGCATTGAGAGCGGCAAGGCGCCCCCACCAAGGTGCAAAACTCCACTAATACGTACTCTTTCTGGTGGAGCAGAGGTGTGCCTTGGTACCCTCCTCCACGAATTCCTAGGAAGTGTACCTCTAGCGCAATCCTGGTCGTGCAACTGATCATCGACCAAGGCTGTGCCTGGGCCACTGACCAAGAATATACATAACCCTTCCCCTCGAACCTCTTGACTTCTGATCTCCTCCACCATCATCTTGACTCTCTTCACTTGGAATCCTTCAATTGCTTCCTTCACTATACCAAACTACTGTCATACTCTACTCGACACTTCGACATATAAGAGATCAAGTCACTGCCCCTTGGGTTTACCCCTTCAACACTACCTTCTACCTCACTCTCACAACCACACATCACCGCAGCCATGGACTTCGATTCTTGGGCTCACTCTTTCTGCCTTGCCTGCGACAAGCAAGTGCAATCATCCTCTGATGCCTACTGCTCCGAGTCATGCAGACTGGCCGACTTCGAGAAGACGTCAACGACAAGCTCTCAAGCCAGCTCTCCCGGCCTTGCATCTCCTTCCTGCCAATGGTCATCGAAATCCTCTAGCTCGGGCTTCTACCTCTCCCCCGCCTACGATTTCTCCAACGCAAAGCCATATGGATCGAGGCACATGAGCCAACCTACCTTCAAGCCCTACGGCACTGAGTCAACCACCCACCGATCCCTCACTCCCTCAAGCTCCCACAGCAGCCTGTGCTCCATGCAGAGCACCTCAACAACAGGAGAGCAAGGTCAACTGTCCGACAAGGCGAGGAAGGAACTCCGAGCGTATGCAGTGTCTTTCGACAACGTGAGGACTCAGCGACGACGATCATACTAAGAACCTCGCTACCACGACATGATACAACACACACATGCATACAACCTCATCTAAAAACATACCACTACGCAACTCATTCAACACTTTAAATCAACAATCGCATCAACACGACACCTCAACTCATACCACAACGCCTTTTTCTTTTTCTCTTTGTTCAAGAATCTATTTGTACCAAAGAAGGGCATTATACCGGAGCACTGCATTAAAAAAAGTTTGTTTTTACATCGATCCATGACGATTTCTTTATATCTCAACCAACCTTTTCTGGTGGGATCATCTGGGCGGTTCTTTTGTCCATCGGGGTTCACGGATACGGGCCCCAAGCAAGAGGGTATCTTGTACCAAATACAGGGCGGATTGATATCACATGAAAGTTTCAGAGCATGGATTACGGGAGCACGGGAGGTTATCATGATACCGGGATACGACGGCTGGGGACATTTGGGTCAGGCGTACAGGACCGACCAGGCAAGAAGCCGGTCGATGGATTATTCTATTGGGAGGTATAGCACTTTTGACTACGGGACAACTGGGCATTGCCAGGAACTGCGGAAGACTGCACTACACTGCACAGCATAGCACATCATTGGATACCATAGCATACTATAGCCAAAGAGATCTTTTTTCTCCCTCCATACAAAGCAAGCCAAGTTTCCAACAAAAATTGTGAAGTCTGCATAATTCTCTGTGCTTCGATCTACTACTGTCTTGTTGACTTGTCTGTCTCTGAGGTGTCACCGTCCCTTGTCACCCTTTTGTCGATTGGCATAACTAACGATTGGGCATTGTTGAGTCTCTTCCATACCAAGTGGGTTCTGATTGCTTTTTCTCGGGGGATTTTCAACCAAGCGGACAGTCACCGCCAGGCCGCTCGACTGGGATGATGGACAGACCAAGCGTGCATCGACACTTTTTTTTCTGCATTTTTTTTCTTAGATCCACGCACGTATCTCAACGATCCAACAAGGAAGACCCCAATCAGGCACAAAAATCGAGGCTCTTCTTTTCTGCATGAATTTCAAGCTAAACTACGACTAAACTGATGTGCTTCAAGAGGACAAGGACAGGTGCTGCAGTCGACTTCAAGTTCCTGACCAGGGGGATGGTCTAATGGACTGGATTGAGGATAGGATGAATTGCGCAAGATGCCGTGCTATGCCCATCTTGCTCTTGCGAGAATCGGCATTCTTTCAGCTCCGTTCCCCAGACTCAATCCGAAAGCTTGTCCGAGGCTACGCTACTGTATGAGCCATAGTCAACTCCGATCTCCGGCGGCCTACCACCATCACAGCAGATCCTCCCAAGGAGTAGGTAATGGATGGACCCCTTCTTTGTAACAAGCCAGATGGATACAATTGACTAAAGAATTGGAAACAAGCAAATTAACTTTTTGAAAGTGTCCTCGTGGTTTCAAAATATTACTTGTTTTTTTCTTTTGCCTCGCCGATGAACGGGGTGTAAGCCAAGCAAGATTCTCAAACTTTTTTTTTGTGCTATTGTAACTTGGCTTTGTGCGTCTGGTCTGTGTCATACGGGCTTAAAGTCAGTCAGACGTTGCTAGAAAGAAGAAAAAAGCAAGTTGGTACCCGAAACGTTTGTCCAAGTTTGTGATTCCACCGCCTTTACAGAGGAACAAGTGTCTACGTAGTGTAGTACCCGAAGGTATCCATCTATTGCCATGGCATACCGAAGGCCCAGGAAGGCATCGAAATGCTGTAAGCCAAGTCAATCGGCGTTAAACTATATAGGAATTGGTTTGATTTGGTAGTACATGCTGCTGTTTATTAGTTGTTGATCAGTTCTCCTTGACTTTCCCCTTGGGGAAGGCGGCTCTTGCAACCCTCACTTATACAAACAAACCCCTTTGATAGTAATAAGGGAGCAATATTGGATAACGGTTTACTCTACTGATAATCATAGTGAAAGCTTCTTTCGTCTGGTGACATTCGAATGCAAGATCTGGACTGTCTTCTCATCTCAACTTTGGTCCCCTTACGCCCCCCTTTGTGGATGTAAATAATCGAAATTTCTGTCAATGCGTAGACGAGATGACAAGAATACTCGGACATCGCCTGTGTCAAGTGGAGGTAAAAGACCCATTGGTAATTCTGTCACCCCTATCCGAATGCTCGAGTTTTTTCTTCCATCTTCTGAGCCTCCTTACTTGTAACCGACCAAGAAAACAAGATTTTCTTAGCCTCTGTACCGAAAACCTGGTAGCTAAAAAAGGTACCAGGGGGACCCGCAAGCACCGCAGAGGCCTATTGGTCTCCTGGGCTATTGAACGTCATGCTTTCGCAGGGGCGGGCCGTACAGTAGCTCAGAGACGATCGTTTAGGGCGGGCTTTGAGCTTTGAGCCTTGAGTCTGTGTGCCAGCGCATCTGTCTCTTGTCAATCGGCGATGCTCGACTGAATTCGATGATCTGAGCTAGCAACAGGGTTTTGCACGTGTGTGAGGAAAATTTTAAGAGTGGATTTCAGAGGAGACTCAGAAGCTTGGCTTTGGCGATTAGGTATGTGTCAGATAGATCAGGGGACCGGAGAGAAAATTCTGTTCCAGGGTCTTTGCATTGACAGCAACAGCAAATTTTCATCTTTTCTTTGTTGTTGGGCAGTTTTGAGGCTCATTGATGTGGTGATGATCTGTTTAGCTGGGCGTGTAGAGACCCAACCAAAAGCCGACCAAGGGCATCTTGAATTAGTAAAATCTTCCAACCAAAAGAGACATGGTGCATAACTCAAGTTACAACCACAGTGCTGGTGAAAGGTAGGGTACGTACCTTTACGGGATTGTCGACCGAGATCGACATCATTCCCATCGGCAGGGTCCGGTCATTCCCAACCCATCGTGAGTTTTAGGACGTGGAGTCTTTTCTTTTTTGTAAACGTAAGCATTTCTCTTGCAGTCTCTGTCTATGTCTCTAAAATGATTAATTTATTTGTCACTACTACTGCATGTCTCCAGCTTTTCCTTTGTCTGGGGGATCGATCGGACGCTAGACCAGAAAATACGTACAATATGTACGAGAAGCATAACAAAACCCACAATCTGGCCATTTCCACCCTCTGATATCCGAGGAATAGAATAATGGGATGATTCTGAGATGGCCTGTTTTTCCTTTTTCATTCTGTTCCTGTTCGTCGGCATATGGATCCCTTCTCGCCTCGCCTCGCCTCGCCTAGCATCGTCTCGTCCGGCAGTGAAACCCCAGTATTCCGGCTCTGCATTTACTTTTCTTTGTTTTGCATCAGAATGAGAGAATGAATTGACTTAAGTCGTAGCATAAAACTCAGAGCGGACCCGCGTACTGAGTGGGTTTGTGGCTGTTTCGGGACTATGGGGTTCTGTTATGCTTCACAAGTTACCAACTGTATAGAGGGATGTTCCTGGATAGGGCTGTTTCGTTTGGGGCTCTTGCTTACGCACTCACCTTGCGTTTTACCTATTTTCATCTCGATCGATCGACTTTTTAAGTTGATTAATTAATCAATTCTTAATAACAAAGGGAGTGTTTTACTAAACTGACCTTCTTTGGTCTTCTTTCTTCGTCCCTGCTTCAGATATCCACTATCAACCTACGTGGCACCCTCTCTCTTTGACTCTCAATAACAGACCCTGTACCTGTACCTGTACTGTCTGTATCTGGGCTCTGTGCTTTTTGTGCCTGCAAAGAAGAGACTTCTTCCATTGATCGGCGGGAACGGCCCGGAGGTTGGCGTTACGCTGTGAATGGGTTGCTGTGCTTCCGGAATTCACCTTGAAGTCTTCCATGAGAATGCATTGACCGCTGGGTGACGTCGGCACTTCCACGACCCTTGTTATTATTACTGCTGTTATTCTCTTCTGCCTTGGTTCAAGGGACAACGAACGAATATCCTTCTACCGCCCTGATCCCAGGTACAAACTGAATTGAGTTGATGGTTTCGGGCTGCTGCCCCACTGGGTGTGTGTCGTTTCATCCATCCATTGAACTGAATTGAGCCGAAGCGAAGTGAATGCTATGCTAAATATGCTATGCTCTTGTGTAAGCCTCCAGTGGCATTGAATACAAGGTTGCAATTATCCATCGTGGCTTTGCTTTTGCATTGGTCTGCTCAAGTACGGCATTTGCACAATTCTTGATATTGGTCACTCATTGTAACATCACTCAATGCTCCTTTGTCTCAAGCAATTTCATATTTGCTTCTGATCTCAACGCCCGTTGACCAACTGCGAACCATAAACCCCCAATGCCGGATGTCAATGCCGGGTTTCAGTTCGGCAATTTGATTCTGAGGCTCTGAACTCTGTCATTGCCGGGTAAAAGTGATGGAAACAAAACAATGGCAAAAACCTTGGTCTGTTGTCTTACAAAATAGCTTCAACATTCCACCGAACCACTTTTTTCATCAACGTCTCACCAGAAAAAAGAATTTTTCTCACCCTGTTATGTTGATGAGAAAGAGAATGTCTTCCGGTTCGTCGCCTGTGATCCGGTTCCTGTCGTGTTACTCGAGTGGGAAATGTATGGCAGAGGCAGGGCGGCTGTGATACTCTGACATCCTTTCATTCATGCAAATGCCGTGAAACGTGATACGCATGCCTCTGGCCTAAAGAGGATATCACACTCATGTAGTTACATACAAACAGAAAGTAAGATTCATCAGCCAGCCTCTATTTGTTTGCGAAGGGCGTTGTCAACTCAACAACGAGTCGGATTGAATGTACATGCACCCTTCAATCTCCCTTTTCTGTATCTTATTGCGAGACAGGTACACAACAATGTACTCCATAAAGGCTGTTACTGTTACCCATGTCAATTGACGGCTCGGGTCTTGTTCCTGTAGTGTGGTTACACCACGTGGAAACCTCCCCTCCATAACCAACTGCGGCTCAAAGGCCGAATGGACGTCTCTCAACGCCCTCTGCCACAGATACAACCGCAATTGATGCCTTATTCTTGTTTTTGAATCTGATTTGATGATCGCATCAACTTCGATAGGCTCTCGAGCTGACACATACAGCAGCCGTTTCAGAACAGGGGGTTCAAGATCCGCCCGTTTATGCCGAGCTGGGGCACTTACACGTAAGTTTCCCTTCCCTTCCCTCGACTAGTTTCTGACGACATCACCAATTTTGTCCTGCCTCTGCATCGCCCAGTAACGGGCGATCCGGCTATTATGGGTCAATCCGTCTGACGCAGTTCCATTCGTAACAATAATAGTCCTTTAGTTTTACTAACAAGACCAATTGCCTCGAGAAAACAGGGTATTGTCTTGCCTCTTTACGCCATCGCAACTCTGAATGTGTTGTGTTGCATCCATAATGCAGCGCCGGTTAAAACTGAAGTCGCAAATTCCAAAGAGACGTAGTGTTTCTGAGACCACCCACGGCTATCTCGCTACGGGGGGCAATACAAGGCTTTCTGAGACTCCTTCCAAGGGGTGTAACTTGGCCATCATACATGGCGCCCTTTGGGGGTCATCATCAGCCATGTTTCTCAGGGCGAATGTTCTACGGCGTTCGCGACTCCAAGCCATGAATTCCAATTGACGTTGCTATAATTCGTTGGTCATGTTCAAGTCGAAATTCTTAGTGCTAGTGTTAGTGTCTTATCACCCACAGAGCTGGGACCCTGGACGTCAGCCCAGACACGCTTGTCTAATAGGCCTATAATCACCTCAACCATATGACATAGATTTTGGAGTTTATTGTCAAAGTCGTCAGTTTTTGAGTTTCAATTGATGTAAACTTGCAGCTTCTAGACGAGGCGATGGAAGGCGTCTGCATCGTTGGTCTCTATCGTTGAGTAGGTAGGCTATGCAATGCTGAATACGAATGTCTATGTTTCCTTCTTATGACATGTTTGCTTTTTTCTTGGACAATTGATATCTTTAGAAAGAACTCCGAAACATGCCCAAGCCTCAGTCTAGCCGGTTCACCCGAAGTGTTAGCCTATAACCAGACTCAATGGAGCGTAGATACAGATAACTACGTATTGCACGAGATTCAATGGCGAGACGCCTTGTGTTAGTAGATCACGTTGCACTTGTAAGGGTATCTGTGATTCAGGAACCTACTAACTTGGTGCATCTTGAGAGCTACATCTGAGCATGAATGTGGCTACCTATGATCGCTTCATGTTCATCACAGGCTGAAATATCTTGTCACATATCTCTCCCTCTAACGCCAAATATTGAAGCGCTTGTGGCTGGCTCAAACGCACCTGGAATGGGCTGGCTGACCCCTTATCTTTTGTTCCCTCAGCCCATCGAGATTCTGGAAACCTTGTAGAACAAGAGGGAGGTGGCTGAAGGGATACTAGACGGACTATACTGCAAGCGTAAGGAACTTGTCTTTCTTTTCTTTTTATCTCCGCCGCTTCCTGTTGGGTCGATTGTTAGAGACATATTTATTATCTAAACGTCTTGTCTCTCGGATCTGTCATGACGCCTCGCTCCAAGTCCCCGCTCCTTTTGTCTTGGGAGTCGTGATGTCGTGTAACGCGAGTATCTCGAGACATACCAGCAACCGGGGAGGCAGCCGGTATCAAGAGGGATTCGAAGCGATTGGGTGTGTTTCTGGCCCATGTTTTTCTTTTTCTTCTGCTGATAGAGAGAATACATGATAAACAAATCTATGCCGTGCTCATGACGTTAAGAGAGAGTGTAATCCCGGGTGATGGATCACTGGATTTCGGAAGCATGTACTAAATTGGGCTCTGTCTCTAGTCGGCCCAAACTGAGACAGGTTCATAGTCTCTTACTCATCGGTTATCCTCGTCAAGAGTCGGATTGAATCCAGTGGTAGTTATTGGGTAACCCAGTGGATAGAACCCATCACTATCACTATCACCGACTGAGACATGTAGACTAAGAGAGCTTTCCCCAGCTCCTGTTCCCCGCGCCGGACCGGATGGCCCCGATTGTGCGGAGTCGGAGCGTATTCACGGCCGAAGACGGCTTCGCAATAGAGAGAGTAATTATGACTGTTTGATTGCTACTACTGTACTATTTGTGTTGCAAGAGGCAAATTGAGGCGTATATTTCTGTACACCTAGACCCAACGGCTTGAGTTGATCAATTCACATCCAGGGTGTTGGATAGCTTCATACGAAAACTCCCTCCCAGAATCGGGTATAGAGTAAGCCCATGTTCCTGGAAGTGAAGACCAAGCCTCGATCGTGAGAGGCTCAGGGTGACATCCGCATTCAGCACAGCAGAATAGACTCTGAGCTTTCTCTCTATTCTGTTTAGACCCAGGGCCAAACTCCATCACTGCAACCCCAGGATGGAGAAGAAGCCAACCGGTTATCGCGGGGAGGGCTTCGTAAGCTCCAAACCTTGAAACAATCGGCCATTCATCATCCTAGGAGGTCCTCCAGTAGCGGGAGGCAAAAAGGCCAACAATTTGACTCCAACAACCCAATCCTAAACCAGGCGGTTCCTCCGGCCTCACCTCCCTCCTCTAGGCTCCTCCCTCCCTCTCTTCCTGCCCCCCCTGGAACTAAAATTCTCTAGTGTTAGGAGACTTTTCAAGACGTTGGCAACGATCGTCAAAAGCTTGGCCTCTTATTGTATGATGAGGAGGAAGAGTGGACGCTTGCAGGATCTGGCTAGGATGTTAAAGTTTGCACTATTCGATATCCCGAGAGATCTTGTGCTATTCCCCTCCCTCCATGTCTATTGCCTATCATTTGTTTGCTTTTTACCCTGCTGTCATGAAAAATTTCTCTCCAGGGATGTCCGAAATTACTCCTAGTGAGGTGTGATGGGACAGACAGTCTCGAACTGAAACTATCGAGTGTTGAATAATATTGTAATGGATGACAGAGAAGATAGTGGTGTAGTAGTGATCCATCAGCTAAACTTGGGAACGCCCGTTACAGTTAGTTATCATTTTTAATTAACCTAGGTAATTAAGTACGAAAATTCTCTTTCAATAAGATAATAAAAACTCTTCAAGTGAGATCTAAACTAAAAACATGCAGCGGACAATCTGATCTGGATTAGCCTCGAGTTTGACAGCGCCAGATTTAGCGAGAGATAGCGAGTTTAAATTCCGTCCCTTGCAATTTTCGCTATCATAAAGTCCGCTAATCTTTACTTTTAACGAGTGAATTGAGTGACTGTTTCCGTCCCGTCAGTTTGGTACGTATCCGTATTAATTTACGGGCAGCAACTGTGCC
>JABCJV010000272.1:0-11720 GCA_013184325.1 Fusarium luffae
TAAAGTTGGTACAAAAGTGTTATGAAGTGTTAAATTAGCATAAACTCCTTATACTTGTATTTACAACAGGAATCTATGTTTGAGAACTAGTAGTATTTTCTGAAGATAATTGAATAAGCTGTCGGCCCTGTCTCTGAGTCCGAGATGTCAAGTCCGAGGCGGATGTCCATCTGATGTTTCTAGTCTATACTGTGGTGCTGTGGAGTTGAGATCCACACCTGTAAATCCTTCGATCCTCTGGCCAAGCTACAGGCTTGGACTGGGTAGCGGTGGTGGGGAAAGCACGAGAAAGCCGTGGAGACCGTGCTCCTAGGTCAGTATATAAGTTCAACCTCTCCCAAGACATATCCCTTTATCACCCCAATAACAGCTTGTCTTTTGACTACTTGAACCTACGTTCATTCAAAATGCATTTCTCCACTGCCACAGCTCTCACCGTCCTCGCTGCCGTCACGCAGGCATCAGCATGGACTCGTAAGTAACCCCGGTCCATCTTCACCATGTTCTTTTCCTAACTCTCCCAGTCACCTTTTACGATAACGTCGACAACTGCGATGCAAATGACAGCACCCAGTACCAAATCATCGAGGGCAACCAAGGTGATTGTTATACCTTCGGCGCGTCTATGCCTCGCACATCCTGTGAGCATTTCACCGGCGGTGGCGTCAACAAGCAAGGCTGCAAAGGATTGTTCAAAGCAAAATCTGTCGCTATTCCTCGGGGAAGAAACTGTCAATTCTATGGATTGGACTTTTGTCAATCACTTAGTATCTACGGTGATGAGACTCAGTGCAAAGACACGTTGGAGCTTCTCGCCGGTCCAGCCGATTATATCCGATCTTTCAAATGCGTAAGTTTATTACTCCTATGGTGATATGCCTTGCTTACAAGTCGCTAGGAAAACGACGAGTAGGAGTCTACAACGATCTTGTAGTAAAGATACAAATTCTGATTAGCTACGCAAGCTCCATATAAATATAATTAGATCAGGATACATAAAATTGCTCGTTCCGTTGGAGGAATTATTCCTATCACGCAGAACCCCTTGCCATCAGCCGTGCTACAGTGAAAAACATCTTCAACTCGAACTCTGTTCCTGATATCTGCTGATGAACGATTGTCCTCTCCCTGGATGGAGGGAACAAGTGCTTAGACCGCCTCCTTACTTGAAATATGCTCCACAAGGCGCGGGGTCTTGCTTTCAACCATAACCTCAGCAGCATGCCCAACAACACCCAATGGACCATCAAAGATATAAGCAATTTCCTCCAGTGACGGACCTTTTGTTTCAGGAAACACAAGCCAGACACCAACAAACTCGATCATGACCCACGCAACAAAGATGATGTAAAAGCGCCAAGTGATATCCTCAAGACCGATAGGTACAGTAAAAGTGGAAAGCATCATGAAGCAAAACTGAACGAAATAGAAAAAGGACAAACCCTTGGTTCTCATACGATAGGGAAGAATCTCGGGGATGTAAAGGCCAAGATTACCGTTGAAACCCAAATTGTAGGCAGGGGAGAACAGGTAGAGAAAGGCGACCACAGTGTAAGCTGCAGCCTTGTTGGTGTTGTCCTTGGCAAAGACAGCACTTCCTGCAGTGATGCAGATGTCAACAATCCAGATGGCACCCAAAGACCAAAGGAACAATTTCCGGCGACCGACTTTAGCGGGAAGCGTAGCGAAGTAGATGGCTGAGAACCAAGAAAGCATCTGGTTAGTCGCGTTGATAAGGGTTTGCTGAAGATCCGATTTGAGTCCAACAGAGTGCAGGATAGGAGACAGATAGTATGAGACAAAAGCGTTACCGGACATCTGAGAAGCGATTGCGGCCCAGACCATGATGAACATGCGTCTGCGGTTACCAGCAGTGCTGCCCAAGTCCTTGAGAAAGGTAAACATGTTGTGGTCAGACGCCTCGGCACTCAAAGTTTGTTTGATCTCGGTGTACTCGAGTTGGACGACGGGATCGAACTCATTTCCCTCACCATGATACTTGGTAAGCATAGCTAGAGCGTCTTCATCGCGGCCCTTACTGACGAGCCATCGTGGAGACTCGGGCACAAACCAGACGAGGAGGAGCTGGATGATCGAAGGGAGGCCTTGCAAGGCAGATGGAATGCGCCAAGATGCTGTGCTGTCTATGCGGAAGGTACCGAATGTACACCAGCCTGCAATGATGGATCCGATGGAGTAAAATGTTAGGAAGAGAGCAGTAGCTGTGCTTCGCTGGTCGGGATGTGCGATCTCGGTAATGTAGGGAGCACCGACTCCGGCGACGACCACACTTCCTGAGCCGATGATGACTCGAGAGATGATGAACATGGCGATGTTGATTGCACCACCCTGAATGGCAGCGCCGATACAGCAGAGAGAAGCTCCAAAGGCAATCCCACATCGCCTGCCAAAGATATCGGCTACAGGTGAGATAGCAAAGGACCCAAGGATACCACCGAGTGGGTAGGCAGCATTGAAGAAACCGAGCAGAGCACCAGTGGGTGACCCGAAGTAAGTCTGCCAATGGGTCACTGACTGCAGACCGTTCATCATACTTCCATCAAAACTGTAATTCCCTAGTTAGTTTAGGCTGTCATGGTATCGGTTGTATGGACTAACCCTTGAGAAAAGATTGACAGGAGCGGAATTATCATGAGCAGGTTGAGGGCACGCAGATTCGGATATCTCCACCATCGTTTCGTGTCGATGGACGATTGGGTACTCGGACCGCCTGAGTCCTTGGAGGGTTGTGGTTCAGACATTGTTGTCAAACTTGGAGAGAAATGCTCAAGACTTCGTAGGTTCTCTGCTTCAGTGGTTAGTCGATCTGCATCCAAGGGTACGCCAAGTTGGGGCATTAAATAAGCACGATTACTCCTGTTCAGGAATGTAGAAGATAGGATACTCGGATGTTATTGGACCGAAGGCGTCTTCCCCAGGTCCACGAGTAGTGCGACTTTGCGGGGAAACCGGGGTATGCGGAAATGTCGGCGTGACCGTCGGTCCAACACGACCGTTATAAAATGGTCAGGGTTCCCACTCACTGACACCTGACACACTCAAAAAGCGGCCCAACATGGTCCGAAGCATGATCTCGTACGTTCTGGGCCTGCGCACCCGGGATCATGGTAACCTAATGCTAATGGTTGTTTTGACAGGTGTGAACGGTGCAGACAGCGAAAGGCAAAGTGTAACCGCCAATTACCAGGCTGCGAGCGATGTGAGCGTGCACAGGTCGAATGCGACTATGCAGGGCGCCGGAAGCCAGGTTTTCCAGCTGGGCACCGCCAGGAGCTCGAAGAAAAGATTCGTAAGTTTTTCTCTTTGCTAAGGGTCATTTCATCTGTCAAGTCCGATTAAGGTTTGAGACTCATAGCTAACAGTCTCTAGAGAGACTCGAGGCCGAATTGCAGCGTTTTCGAGGTACCCCGGGAAACAACGAGGCCAATTTATCACCAGCCCAGCAAGATCCATCGCCCTCCTCTCAAACACTACCTTCGCAATCAGCTGCATCTCCTACGTTCGAGCGTACTCGCCGCGTCAAAGAGCGCCATCCTCCTACCGACCTTGTCGTCTCCGTGTCATCCTTATACTTCCGTCATATTCATCCATGGCTTCCATTCTTGGACGTGCAACGCGTCTTCGCCGACTTGGGCTCTACAGATGAGCCTTCAATGCTTCACCATGCTCTCTTCGGAGTCGCTCTGCCGTTTTCATTCGACTCCCGTCTCGACCAAGTCTCAAGCGATTCCTTTTGGAAGTACTCGAAACGCAGAATCTTCGTCGATGTTCTCGAAGAGCCGTCTTACAGCTCTTTAGAAGCGTTGACGGTTCTGATCCTCGACCTTTCGAGTATGACACACAGTGCACAGGTCTCCGGGCCTCTCGCCGTCGCAACGAGGCTGGCGCTTCAGCTGGGAAATACAGATGGGTTGATGTTTAGAACTTCGGCAGATGTTCAGACGCATGAGACCTTCAGCCGAAGGGACATAACCTTCCGACAGCGATTGTTCTGGGCCATTTACGCCCTTGACTCCTGGATTTGTATCACCACCAGTTCTATCTCAACTTTGAGTAACCTTCAGATGCAGCAGTTTCTCCCGACCCGTGATGCGGTCTGGAGAGATAGTCTGCCCGAGCTGGGCGAGGTGGAGTTGTCGCCTGAATTCATCTTTAGTTATCAGCTGCAACTCTTGGATCTGGCTCGGATAGCTCACAAAACCGTGATGGAGCGCAACAGCTACGAGGCGCCATCCTCCTGGCAACAAGATGTCTGGGCAATCTCGTCGAAGCTTGATATCTGGATTGAATCTCTTCCCCCTCAATTAACTTGGAATGGCCGAAACACCTCGTTAAGTCGTATACAGAGAGCGAACCGCCCAGCAGTCCTGATGCTATATGGTTGTTTCCACGCGCTGATGATATACTTGAACGGTTTCATAGCAGTCCCGGGACCGGGTTCCATCCTTCCTGAAATCAGCGCCGAGGCCCGGCAAGGAAGCCAGGAACGCTGTCTCCGTAGTTCTAAAGCACTAGCCGAGATTGTTACCCATGCTGCCATGCACGTGGTTGATAAGCTCGGGTGGCCCTTTGCATGGTCTGTTTGGGTTGCTGCTCGATTCTTTATCTCGCGAAGATATACCATGGGGGAAAGCGATCCAGAAACAAGTACAATCGTTTCTGTCTTTTCAGATTTCCTTGGCCGGATGAGTCGCTTTTCTCAGATCAGTTCCACGTATACTCGGCTCCTCGGCCAAGCCCTTTCCGAGGTCGAGACGTGCGATGCCGGGGGGCAAAGCACTATTCTCCACCTCATCTCCGATTGGCGAGTTACCACTGCTCGTTTAGAGGACCATCTTCGGCCGGATCCGATGTTGCACGCTGTTGTGAGTCCAAATCTGGCGGATGGAAACTCAATGGAGGCAGACATGCAGCAATTGAACACTTTACTTCCTGTTTTTCAAGATGAAGCTTGGATGGACATTTCACAGAGTAGTCCGGATAGTTGGTTCCGTGGTCCTTTGTTTGCCTCATCCGCATATCAAAGTTTCAATGATCTTCGGCAGGAGTGACATTTTCAATTCTTACTGGTATAGACTGTATAATAGACCTGTGTTACCACTACTTTCCCAATCGCGGGCAACGAAATTCCATCTTCTCAAAGCTATTCATTACCTTGTCCGACTGATCGGGTAATTGTATGATTACCGTGACTGGTCTGGCCAAGTTCTCGATACGCAGCTCAACAAGTACTTCATCGTCTGCCGAGCTCCACGAAACAACCGCCAACCCAAGTTTCCCACCTCTGTGGAATGGTATTGTTGCCTTGAAAGACGGATACAAACTTAGCCGAGGCGCAAACCGTACCTGGTCCCAACCAGGCTGCGCAGGCGTAATGCCCGCTACCTCTGCTAAGAGCGCATGAATTGGAGCGCTGCCCCAAGCATGGCAGTCTGACCTGTGCGACACGTCGTCTTCTTCCCACGTTGTCAAATTGAGAGCCAGTTGGTCACGCCATGGTTGCCAAAACTCAGCATACATGTCGTTGAAGAAGGTGCCACCTGCGATACTCATTGCGCGTAGTGTGTAGAAAGACATTGATATCGACGTTCTGACAAGCGTGTCTCCTCCATCACGCAGTACAGCAGTAAGCAGAGTCTGAGCAGCTGAACCACTTGTGGCGCCACAAAGAACTGCCCAAATCTGGCTGTGCTGACTGATGTCAATCTTCGGGTGAGAGTCCGAGGCCAGGCTGTCAGTGAAGTAGCGTCCGTTAAAGCAGTGCGCTGTTAGCGATTGCGCGATATGATTTGCCCGTTGGACATATTCTTCGGCTAAGCATAGCCGACCTGCACAAGATGCTTGTAACTCGGAGGCCAGTCTCAAGGTATACGAGTACAGGCCATTGACATATGTCGAGATGCCCGATCGCTCCACCGATGGAGGAATTCCATACGGTCGCCATTGTTCCGCCCAGTCATGGAAATTCCAGATACCCTCTTCATTTCTCAGAACTACCAGATCGGTCTGTTCTTGGATTCGAGAGTGGAAGAAGTTGAGAACAGCATCGACAAGAGGAAGGAAGGGCCGAATGAAGTCGATGTCATTGTAAAACGTACAGTGGTCATGTAGCATACATACCCAATAGAGAGAAAAGGCAGGGATTATTTGAAGTTGGCTTGATGGTGCTCGGCTTGCTGTGAGTCCGATGCGAGGTTGGAATGAGTTATGTAGCTGGATCATTGCTTGTCTAGCAAGACGATCATCTCCAGATGCATAGTATGTGAATAGACATGAGCTCCGGGTATCCATGGCGTATTGAAGTTGTTCGTAGAATGGACAATCTTCATAGCAATCGTGCATGCAGTTCTGCAGTGTTCGTATGCTTGTGCCGAAGAGGGCCTTAGCTTCCTCGCCGCCCGGACCGGTACTGACATCTGCAAGTACGTCTAAAGGATAATGGACCGTCTCAATATCGACTCTGTGTAACGTCAGGCCAGCGGAGCCCGACCACAGATTAATCCTCAGAAATCTGAACGTTCTCCAATGGAAAGGTATATACACCTCGTCCTCATCTTCACCTTCGTAATAACCCAAATGCAAGTTGCCTTTCTGGCCCTGGAAGTTGTAAACGTCTTGCGGTCCGATTAAAGACTTTGTTGTATCGATTCGGTTTCCCTTCCGACGAAGGTACGGGACTAAAGCTGGAGTATCTTCATAGCTTTCTGAGTATGTGATAATCAATTTTGCGCCTGGGCGGTCGGGACGCTTGAAACGGAACCGAATGAAGGCGGTTGTATGGGTTGGAGCTTCTAGATCTAGCTGATGCTTGGTGTTGGGTGCCAAAACTAGGTCGGATTCTTGGTCATCAAGGTTCATCAAGTTTCTCTGCCAGACTTCCGAGGACAATGTGCTCTCAACGTTGTGAATAGCCTTGAACTGGGACTTTTCGACCTTCATGGGAGGGATGAGACGAGGCGATAGCTTCCAAGGTGCTGTCACCCCTGTCGAGTTCTGGAATTGTAATAAAATAGCCGAAGTCCACACCAAGGAAGATGCGTCCTTCTCGTCTCTGTCGACTTTTTCGTAGATATGGAGGAAATCATCTTCGGCTTGATCAATAGGCAGCCTCACGAACTGATCTACCGCCGTCTCCCAATGAACACTGCTGCAAAGCTCCGACGCCCAGAATGGATCATCGATAGTTGTTCTAACCCGAACACCACCGCATCCCAATCTTGGAAAGCTAGTGGCAAATGAAGTCCCGTGGAACAGCCTCAAGACATGGATCGCTATGTGGTTGTGACCCGGGTGAAGATACGGAGTGATGTCGACCTCATCGTAGAACCAGAGAGCCGCATCGCCTTTGACAGGTCCAAAAGCAACTAGTTTTCTGTTTATGTATAACTTATAGCGTGTATCTGCAGTGATGCTGATAGTGAGAGGTGTCGGTATCTCTGCGTCGACAAAGACTGTTTTGCGGAAATGAACGAAACGACCAGCGGTATCGGGGACGTTCTCATGGAAATTGGGATGCCACATCCATGACGTGTCAACAGTCTCGGCAGCCATTGCGAATAGCGTGGTGTAAGACAAGGAACTGGTGTTGGTAGGGACATACGAAAGCCCCAGTACTCGGTCACAGGCTTATTTGTGCTCGTTGAGGGATTTACCGAACGCCAATAGAGGTAGGAATAGCTCCGGGGCCATTTCAAAACCATCACGAACACCCCATGCACCGCGCATTCCGGACATAGATACACCGAATGTTCTTGGATCATTTGGATGAGGAACGAAGCTGAGCGAGAGTTAAACGAGACTGAACGAGGTGGAGCGAGACTAAACGAACCATGGTCTTGGCACTCTTCGAGGTTGACCCCACACTTTCAAGGAACGGACAAAGACGGGGCGTCTCAAGCCGTCGACTAGCGCGACCAACCCTATACCCGAATGATTCGTGAATCCTAAAACTTTTTACCGCGATCAATTATACCGACGACATGGTAATGCAAGATCGGAGTTGTCCCCCCCGCGATCGTCAGGAATCCCCATGGGGATGAATCCAATTCAATCTGATGCCCCTGTAACGAGGTACTTTTTTAGGCAAATTAGGTTTGTCGTAACAATATTTAATCCAAAAGTTTTCCTACAAAATGAACTCATTGAACCGATTCGCTGTGTCAATTCCTTACAGACTACTAAAATGGGCGTCTCTCAATACTTAAAGCTTCTTAGCTTGGTCAGCATTGCGACAGCCGCTCCAAACTATGCTGTACCTGGGACTCTGCCGAAGAACGCAGCACCACTGGACGCCTCACCAGTAGGAGCATCGTAGGCTCCCCCAATGGAAGTCGGTAATAACATAACTGATTCATCTTACTAGGTTCGAGTTCTTTATGTGGCCTTCATATGCAACCAATATCTCGTTGACTCTTCCTTGCCTAGAGCACTTCAATAAGCTCTATAAGAAGAAGATGCCCATTCGAATTGGAGGCACAACGCAGGACAGAGCAACATACGATGCTGAGTTCAAAGGCTATGTCTCGTACAAGGTCGATGATCCACTGGACGCTCCGATGAGCCTTACCTATGGGCCAAGATTCTTTGATCTGATCAGTGAGTTCCCATACTAATGCTATGTGGTACTTAATCAATACTAATTACGCGTCGACGCAGAGACGTTTGGAGCTGAAACAATCCTGGGTAAGAACGATTGTTATGGAATTTGAAGCATGACTAACATTCTTAGGGCTTAACCGGGGATCGAACAACAGGACCAAGACGTTTGCGGCGGCTTCTATGGCGCGATCAAAGGCAGCTGACGATATTTGGGCGATTGAACTTGGGAACGAGCCTGATCGTAAGTTCTCAACAATCCATTTAACAAGACCGTCCTTGCTGATCTTAACTTTCAGTGTTTTACAAGTATTGGCAGTACCCTGTTGCTCAAGCCCCATGGAACGAGACACAAGAAGGACTCGACGCTGCCGATTGGGCACAAGATTTTATAAACCATTGGAAGAGTCCTCTTCCAATTCTCGCTGGAGGTGGATACGCAATTCCCTTCGAGATAGAACCTGGATGGCCCAACCTACCATATCTGGTCAACGAGGCTTACAATCAGACTGTCAAGGCAGCGACCAAGGTGTACAACGGACATCTGTATGCTTTCTCGAATGCAACAGAAGATGGACTAGATACTGAGATGGCGCATCAGAGAACAGTTGAAGACCTTAACCTTCTGCCCATCTCTACTGCCAAGTCTGTCGGCAGGCCGTACATCATTGGTAAGTACATGTCAGGTTCAGAGGCGTTTAGCACCTTTTCAGATAACTGATTTAGCTTCTAGGTGAAACGGGCTTTCACGGGCTGGACTACGAAATGGATGCCACTTTCGGATCTGCCATACAAATGGTCGACAAGACCTTGCGTGCTCTATCTATTGGCACTTACCGACTGTTCTACCACCAGGGTACTGTCAACCAAGGTAAGTTTTCCCATCCGCGCATATAATTCTGCACAAACTAACAAAACTCAGCTTTTTTTAATTGGTGGCGAAGTGATCAAGTCAATGCCAATTTCTACGGCGCCTACTTCGGAGCTCTTGCTGCAGCAGGCGGTGATCACATCGTGGCGAGCGACGATGGCAGTGACAGGTACGCGCAGTACATCATCTATCGAAAGGGAAAACCGTTCAAACTTGTCCTTGTCAACACCGACTATTACTCGGCTACTGGATTCCGCTCTACAACAAGCTTTACAGCTACCGGCATTAAGAATGGTAATGTGAAGGCGCTTCGCATGACGGGACCAAGCAGCGAGACTCTGGTTCCCCTTAAGCAGACCAACCCAAAGCTTGAACCAAGTATTGGAGGTAAGCGTTAATTCTCGTCGGTATTGATAGTTCACAAGTACTCATTTTTATGTAGGCCAATATTTTTCCAACCAGAACTGTGGGCTCAAAGGTGCTCAGAAGTTTGAGACACTCAAGGTTAAAAAGGAAAGACTTGTTGTCGATCTCCAAGCGTCGGAAGCACTTATTATCTACCTGTAACGGAACTTTGTCTTTACTAGTATTTAACATGGGATCAGAAAACATAGATTCAGGCGAATTATATTCTTTCTTTTCAGTTACTAACAGATGCAGATGCAAGTGAAGATTATAGCGTAAAGTACTTATGATTGTCCATCAACTGGGGCTAGAGACGAAAGTAACTAGAACTGTGGTATACCTAGGTATAAGACGTTAGTCGAGATCTAGCTGAAGTTAAGGGTGGGTTTTACGTGGCCGCTGCAACCGTCAGCTCAAGCATCTTCCCCTGGTAAACAAGCTCAAGATGAAAAGGAACAAGCTTGTCGATACGATCATAATTGCCAGACGGGCATTCGCACTTCCAATGCGGTTGTATATCGCGATTGGAACCATAACTGAGCTAATGATTAAGAGTGTCACAAACATACGGGTAGCAACGATTGTTCAGCTGTGTGGGTAGAAACGGACATGCTGATCGCGAGAAATGGAAGAACGTCCGTACTATGCTTTGTCAACACCTGTCTACCATCTGAGGCCCTGGTAGTCGACTAACTTACACCGCTCATGCCAAATACCCTTTCGGTTACATGTCGCTGTAAAAAGGACACAAGGCCATCGTTTGGAGCCGACAGACATAGAAGATCACATTCATGGCCCAGAAAAGCTAGTTCTTGTCTGGTTTTGCATGAATTCGCTTTGTTCCAGTTCCGAAGGCTCCCGATATCTCGTTAATGGGCATCCTGAAAGGCGGAAATACGGACATGCCTCTCAATCTATTAGTCTATTGATCTGTTTCAGCACTGTGATTCCACCCTTACATGGTTGGAGATGACAAACCTATTGATTCCAAAGCGTCATGGAGATCTTGCAGGACTTTTCGTCGCTCTTCGTTTTTGTCGCGGCGACTGCTGGAAAGGAATAAAGGTGATGCTTCGTCATTACCAATCTTGTCTAACCGTTCCTCTAGCCTGACTACCCGATCCTGGGCAAGTAGCAATAGACGTATTCGAACGTTCGAGAATCGTCTCAAGACATGGAACGTCTCATAGGCCACCATAAAGGCCGAAAACCGCGGGTACCCTTTGCGGTAGTCCTCCATTATAGCTTGTTAGCATGTTTTACTTGGTTTTGCTTGGTGTCTACCCGCAAGCTTTAGTTGAAAGCCTGGTTATCTTATTTCGGCCTTGATGGAATTTGTTGGTAAGCATTTTAGTAACCCATGCCTTGAAATTTGTGATTAGATGCTGATTTGAGGACGGCTCTGTTTGCGGGCTTGATCCAAGGTCATACTCGACATCAATGTTGCCCCGGCTTTGGCGCAAGAAGAAACTCATGTTGGAGGTATGGATAACAGTTGTACCAAATTTAGGGCCTGCGATATTTCCTCTTTCCTTTGTTTGCTCTCTCTTCTTCTTGTGTTTGTCTATCTTCATATCACAGCCTGCAGTAAATGATGCGACCGGTGTGGGCATGCAGTAAGCCTTACTATCCCTTCGATTTAACTGCATGGATTGAAAAAAATACCGCGGTCATGTGCCAGGGCGCAATACTAGGCATAATTCTAAGTAACAACAGAAGTAACGTATAGAGGTAGCTTGCAAATGTACATACCTAAGTAAGGTAGCTATGTTAAGTTAAAATACAAATGCATTAAGCAATTAATTAAGGAGTTTTTTTTTTTTTTTTT
>JABCJV010000273.1:0-49747 GCA_013184325.1 Fusarium luffae
CCTCAAGCTTGAGGGTCTATTCAACTTCCTCCCTGCCACCGCCGCTAAGGGTGCCAAGTTCAACCTCCACTTCAAGCAGCCCGGTTTCCACGGCCGTGCCTTCTTCGACCTCCTCAAGGGCCCCGTCGCCAATGTCGATGCTGTTGTCGGCCACGAGGGTTTCCTCGCTGGTGCTTCCGCTGGCTACGATGCCAACAAGGCTGCTCTGACCGCCTACAGCGCCGCTGTTGGCTACGCTGCTCCTCAGTACAGCGCTGCCATCACCGCTTCTGACAACCTCAGCGTTTTCGCCGCTTCTTACTACCACAAGGTCAACTCTCAGGTTGAGGCCGGTGCCAAGGCTACCTGGAACTCCAAGACCGGTAACGCTGTCGGTCTTGAGGTTGCCAGCAAGTACCGCATCGACCCCGTCTCTTTCACCAAGGTTCGTATAAATGAATTTGCAACAAACAAGGGCTTGCGACTGACCAATGTTCCGAAATTCAGGTCAAGATCAACGACCGTGGTATTGCTGCCCTCGCCTACAACGTTCTCCTCCGCGAGGGCGTCACCCTGGGTCTCGGTGGTTCTTTCGACACCCAAAAGCTCGACCAGGCTACCCACAAGCTCGGTGCCAGCTTCACCTTCGAGGGTTAAGCTGCTTCTAGAAAAAAATACCTCTATTGAGAATCCAGCAAGAGGCTCGCTGGAACACTCTGCTCTGGGGCTGTCTCACGCCGAGCAGCTCTTATACCTTACAGGCTTGTATTGCGGTGGTCTCAAAGGATGTAGACTATCTCAAATAAAAAATCTTGGAGTTCTTAGCATGTCTTTTTGTCTCCCTTGGCTGCAAAACCTCTGTGTATGTGTATGCAATGGTTCCCCGTTTCTCGATACAAGTATATCCATATTCGTAAAACTCCGACAATGCCATTTAGTCCGTCTTTCATGCTGTACGTCCAGTATACTGCTTTGGAGATAGAAGACTTGGTTTCAGTCTTTCTTCTTATCCTGTCAACTCTTCTCCTTTTTTTGTCGTCCAATGCTCATGAACTGGATATATATGAGAGGCGCCAATATCGTCGTGGCTAGAATGCCTGATATTATGATAAAATGCCCAGTAATACTCGTCTGCGGCTCGAATTCGATGTCGTCATCTCCCATCGCCCTCTTATGCCTTCGATCCTTACGCCGCTCATCCTCTCGTCTATGTGTTCGTGTATGCCCTTCCCTATCAAAGTGCGGGACGTCGTTCTGATGTCCAAAAGGGTCGTCACCGGGTCCCATTCCTCCATGAGCAGATGACTCGTGCTTGAAAGGGTCCCCCCAGGGGTTCTGGTGACGATTTTGCGATGCCCCTTGGTCGTGAGACGATGCGCCGCCTCCGCCAGTACTCTCCTCGTGCGCCTTGCGACGCTTGTCCGCTTGCTCTCCCCATCCTCCGCTTCGATAAAAGCTCGGCGGTGGGCCGCGAAAGGTACCTCTCCTGCGGCTTAAGCCTGAAGGCGCACGCCCACCCGCCTGGTGGGAGTGATAGGAGCCGCGTTGAGCGGTTGTTTGTGGGGGATGATGGTGTAGGCGTAGGACATCGCGGTCGTAAGCTGCACGGCGAGATTTATCAGACAAGACTGTGTATGACTCGGAGATGAGAGAGAAGGTGGATGATGCGTTTGGGTCGGAGCGGTTGGCGTCGGGATGGTGTGTTTTCGAGAGTGAATAGAAGGATCTGGGAATTGTCAGATATTTGTCGTTGTAAGAGTTGCGAGCCACCGGTCATACTTTTTTATTTCGGCCGGTGTTGCGTCATGCCTCACATTCAGCCGTTCGTAATGGTTCTTCTTGGCAACCTCATCATGTCGACCTCTTCGCTGCTGAACTTGCAGTCCATGTACAACAATAGCTGGTGTTCGACACCGGAGCAGTCTGGCACCGCAAGCTTGGGGAATTGGCGCAGGGCGCAAGCTGCAGAGAAGTGAGGGACGCAGCGGCATGCCGCATTACGGCTGTGGTTAGAGGGACTGAAGAGTTGAACTGGTTGATCTCAAGCTAACACCGCTTGACAATGGTGTTGTATGTAGGTGCAAGTGGATTAGACTCATGGGTTATGATACATTATTTTTTGTTGGTGATGTAATCTATGATCTCGAGCGAATCTACATGCGCGAGGCGGGGTGATGCGATTAGCGAGATGCAAACTAACACCTTGGTAAGTGGGTATGGAGAATGACATCAATGCCTTACCCTGTAAGATCCGTCTTGAGGTGAGCAGTTTCGAGAGTATCAATGGTGTATCCTATTATTACTTCAACATTGTTGTGTAATGAAATTTGTCTTTACGGCTTATCTGCGTATTTGGGAAAGAGCAAGCTATGATCTGAATTGTATTCACAGATCCAAGCCCACACCTATAGCGAATTTAAATGACTGAAACATGCTTCCATTTTCTCAACCCATGAAACACCAATATGAAATAGAAAGAATTGATCATTAAAAAAAAGTCATAGCTTAATGGCCGAACTTCCACCAAGACGTCTTCTTCTTAGGAGTCTCAGGCTCCTCACCCTTGGGACGTCTGAGAGGATGCGCCTCAGTGTTCAACACCCACTCATCAAGATTGATAACATTAGGATCCTCGAAGGTGAGATAGAAGTACTTGATAGTTTCGGACATCCAAAATGTCTGGTGATGTCAGTTCTGATCCGAGAATGGGGAATGGAAAACTTACTTCCATGTTATCACGCTTATCACTGCCCTTCCGGTTGACGTCGCTGATCGTAGCAAATGCCTCCTGAGTCTCGGTCTGCTTGACAATGTTGTCCCACATGCGCCAAGCAGCGGCGCGCCAGACGTCGTCGCCTGTGATGCGCCACATATAGAAGACACTCTCAATAGCCTCAGGGCGCAGTCGGTATTCCGAATTCCGGACGCGGACAAAGCCCTCAGGCAGTTTGTCCTTCTTCTCCACGGGCGCATCACTCCAACGGCATTTGCTAGTGATAGAGTCGCAGGGTGAAAGCTCAGCAATCTCGGGCATAATATTGGTTGGGAAAGCATCGTATGCCCAGACACAACCAGCTGTCAGACGAGAGCCGAGGTCGACCAGGTCAGACCGTGAAAGCAGCTTACCAGCCAGAGCATACGTGCCACCGACAAAGCATGTCAAGTGCTGCATTTCAGCAGTAAGTTTGGGCGCGGCGCCATCATCGCCTGGCACTGCATTGCCCGACATCAAGACATTCAAGTCATTGGGGTTGCGAGGCTTAAACAGCAGGTGCTTGGTGGCGGTGTCAAGAGCCTTGGTGGTCATCTCGACATATTGAGGATCCAGGCCGCCTAACAAAGCGTGCATTTTGGGAAGATACTCGTAGAGTGAATCCGCGCCGGCTCCTAGGGTAAAGCGTTCGTCATCAACTGTCTCATCGCGGTAGTTCATGACATGTGGCCACAGGCCAGGAATCTTGGTGTTATCCTGGTTGCGGTAGAAGAACTGCTTGATGCGCTCAGTGGCATCGTAGTACTTCGGATTGCCGGTAATCTGGGATAGGCGAGTAAACTCGAGACACATCGAGCCACCTGCAGCGCCAGACATTTGCTCATCGGCTTGTTGCCCTCCAGTCTTGGCAGACTTGAAGTTGAACCAGTGAGACGGCAGCCGATTAGGGGTATCGAATGCGGCATAAAGCATGTCACCTAACTCGATGGCTTTGCCAAGTAAAACAGCTTCATCAGAGAGCTCATAGGCGGAAAGGAGGCCACCAAGATGGCGAATAGCCACCTCGAAGAGATTAAGGTAGCTATCGCCAGTGCGGGCCCAATCGATCATTGCGACAGCCTGAACAGCTTCCTTGAACTCATCCTTCATATCGAGGATCCAGAGAGTGTCAAGTGCATCGACAATCTGGGCTGCCCAGCCAGAAAAGGTGGTCTTGCCTTGGAGGGAAACTGGCGCAAGCTCGTCCGCGCCCCATGCGTGTTTCTTGTAAGCCTCCCAGCTTTTTGTAAAAGCCTGTTTGATGGCTGCTTTCCTGGCAGTGGTCTCGGTGTCCTCGGTGTAACCGTCGGTGCGGTCTTTCTGGATGGTTGGCAGCAGCTTGAAGGTTCCGTTCGGAGGAGATTTGACATCCTGGACGGGGTGGAAAACTTGTTGTTTACTCCAATCATAGCTGCTGGGAAGGTAGTTGTAGGTGCCGATTCTCACGGTACGATAACGTTCGTAGGGACGAAAGTTGTGGACAAGAAACCATATTATAGCAACGAAAATGAAAAGGGTGATGTAGCGGCGAGCTGGTCGCCCTTGGAAAGTGGCCAACATTATGATTACTGTATGCGCATCGCGGGAGGGAAATGTAAGAGTTGGAGTCAAGTGATGATATCACCGACGTAGAGCAGAGGGAAGTATCAAATGATTGATTGATTGATGGGTTCAGGTAAGGAGTGACGTGAAGAGCGAAGCAAGAGAATGAGATGCGAGAATGAAAAAGTCCAGGTACAACCTCAAAAGTGGTAGGCAGGAAACAAGTTACTGCTGTATTTGAGGAAGGTAGGGTTATTAATGTACTTACCTTAGTACCTTACTGTACTGCACCATAACTAGGTACAGTATTGTGATACCATGCCACATGCCGTAGCCGTTCCTGCCTTAGTACCTGGGTTTGCGGCGTGAAGTGGAGATGAGAGACAAGAAACAGGGAGAGACACGCTCAGTGACCCAATAGTAGAAGGCAACCTTGAATACCAATTCCAAGGGAGGGATTGATATGCAGCTTCCAGGGGGAGGCTTGCGTAACTGACAGTTACAGCATAGAGATAGAGTACCCAGCAGTAACAGGTAATGTGTACTGACAGGTGGACACAGTATCATTGTGTTGGAGAACCCTTAATATTCCTGTTTCAGCTCCAGGATTCCTTAGTTTCTATCAAGGGAGCAATTTAACTTACATGTTGATACTCAGTTCCAGCCTTATTAGTTGGACGATAAAGATATCCGTTAATATGACGCCTCAACCCCCCTGGCCTGACCTCCCCTCCCCTGTAAAGTGGCGCTAAGTAATATCCATCATACATCCAACCACCACTAGTCGCTGCAGGTACCTGCAGTACTACCTACACTGCCATAACAGATCTCCGAGCTCCCTTATAAACTGGGTCTTGTTGGATTGAGTAATCCCGGGCAGTCTCGTAGTCTCCTAGTCTCGTCCAAAGGCTCCGGAGCAAGGGGCTAGTTGGAAGTCGACACAAAACCAATCATCTATCGCTTTGCAGGTAAGCACCTATTCGTAGGCAGTGAAGAGTCATATGGATGATTTCTGACATTCCGCCAATTGCCCTTGCTTGGTCCGAAGCCCTCCTTACTCACATACAAGATACACCATGTAAAAAAAGAACGACTTAAGCTTGCTTTTTATCTATGTAGTAATGACTGAATATGGGCGACTCTAAACTCAACGTTGGGTGCCAAAGCACCAAGCGAATGGGTGGCCCGGGAGTTTTTGAACGTGGTTTGGACCATCGTATCATAAGAATACCTTCCCATCTTCTCCTCTCAAACGACTGTGCGAATGAGCTTGTCGGTCGTTGCTGTTCACTCGCCACCACTGTCGTTCCTTTCACCCCATTCCTCTCACCTTGACCCCCCGCTATCGTAATGTTTTCTTTTCAAAGATCAAGACAATCTGCACCTACCGGGCCTGCTACGACCCTGTATATGGCCGTTGTAGGTCGAGCCGCTGGCAACGCAGCTCCCATGTCTCTGTCCTGGCTTGCATTCTAGCCAGATGTCGTCCAAGAGTCGGGCACGGCACGGTTTCCGCAAAGAGGGGCGGCGTTGACCGTGTGAGCCTTGCTGAGAGGCTTCCGAAGGAGACGGCGATTTGCTCCCCCGCCCTCGGTGATCAGGCGGTGGCGGCAAATCGTGCAGCAGAGCCCGTGGGATGCAAAATTGGAATCATCTACCCATAGCGCTCACGCAGTCCTTCAGTCGTAGCCTCCTCCAATCTGGCTATGAAATGCTGTGCTGACACTCTTCTCGTCGTCGTCAAAGCGTCGTCCGTAGCCGTTACCGGGATTCATGCGACCACTACTCTCGACATACTGCTTGAGTCGATCGCTTTGGCTGTAGGAGACGGGTCGCATGCCTGTGACAGCATCATGAAGCCCTGCCCCCAGGCTAACACCACCCTGTCCCACTCCTTTGCCACCAATCACGCTCGAAGACGCATCCGTGTACTCGGAGTTGGCCACGCTCTCACCTGCAACACTTTCGGTGGCACGACCCCGACTCTTACCTCCTCGGCCAGGAGCAGCTACGCCGGGCAGACCAGGCCACTGATCGGGGGTGAAGCTCGAGAACATAGGGGGGAAAGCGCTGTTGAGGGAGGCTCCGCCAAATGCAGAGCCATGAACAGAGGATACATCATCAGGGATGTATGACACCATAGAGCCCAAATCGAAATCTCGACCGGAGGGGGGCGGGTTAAATCGGCCTCCATTGGAGTAGCTGCCAGCTCCGAACTGCGGCTGCTGGTTCTTCTGGCGATAACTGACCTTAGGTCGGCTGAACTGGAGAAGGCATGCCTGAAGATTGGTCAAAGGACCTTCAACAAAGCACTTGCGATCCTTGAAGTGAACAAGCAAATTGTGCCAGAGCTCGTGCTTGGACAGAACTTTGGGGTTTCCAAGAATGACAAGACCATACTTGGCTCGTGTCAATGCCACGTTCAGACGACGCGGGTCGGACAAGAAACCGATGCCCTGATTGTCGTTGGATCGAACACAAGAGAGAACAATGAAGTCCTTTTCACGGCCCTGGAAAGCATCAACCGAAGCGACCTCGACTTCCTTGTAGTACTCCTTCTTATAAGTTCCTGAGTTTTGCATAGTAGTCACAATGTAGCTTCGCTGGCCTTCGTACGGGGTAATGACACCAATGTCAGCAGGCTTCACACCGGCCTTGAAGAACCGAGTGACTGCCTTCTCGACATTGGAAGCTTCCGTGCGGTTGAGATATGATGTTCCCGAGGCGGAAATTTCTTCATGGCCCAAATTGGACCAGAACATCATAGGCATCTCACCGACTGGCCAAGGGAAGTCAACGTCTTTTCGTAAACGGTTCTCATGAGTAACACCGTTCTGCAGACTACCATCGTAGAACATGTTGGAAGGGAACTCGGAGAGACAAGGATGCATTCGGTATTGAATGTTCAGTCGAATAGGCGAAAGCTTCAAATTGACCAAGCGTTCAAAAAGCGATTGGTTCAAACCAGCCTTGGCAGCCTTCTTGTTCATGATGACGGGGCCAAGTTGCTTGTGGTCACCAACAAGGACGACTTGTTTGCAACCAAGAACAAGTGGGATCATGCACTCGGGCTCCGCTGATTGAGTTGACTCATCGATCAAGACATTTCGGAACTTCATCTTAGACAGGCGTGGATCACCAGCACCTACGCAAGTACAACAGACAACGTCGGCGTTGTTGAGAATATCGCGTTCGGCAATCTTTGTGAGCTGCTTGTACTTCTTCTCATCCTGACTTGACAGCTCGCCTAGCTCGTTCTTGAGCTGTGAAAGCTTAACGAGCTCGCTGTTGTGCTCCGACATGCGGACCTGTTCGTGAAGAGCCAAGAAGCTAACAGACGATTCGACATCCTCGCGAGATTTGGCTGTGAGACGAACCACCTTGAGTCCAGTGCGGTGAACGCGCTCGCAAAGCTGATCCACGGCGACGTTGGAAGGTGCGCAGACAAGAACTTGGTTGCCACTCATCTTGGCTAGGTGGTAAATGATGGTAGCAGAGGTTACAGTTTTCCCGGTTCCGGGAGGTCCTTGGATCAGACTAAGAGGCTTCTGGAGAACTGCCTTAATCGCTCCCACTTGGCTAGGGTTGAGATCAGGAAGGCCAGGGGCAGACCACTTCTTAGGCAGGTTTGTCTTCATAACCTGCAACTGAACCTCGTGACCCAGCAGAGTGTGGAAGATGTAACCAGAGACACTCATATCATCAACGGCAAAGGTTTTCATAGCCAGTTGCATACGGTCATAGGATGTCGCTTTCCAGACATAGTCGGCTGAAAAGTTGTGAGACAGGTCAGTCGGAACCAGTTTTTCGTTTCCGGTCTTGCGCAATTCGAGCGTAACCTCGTCAGACTGGTTGTTCGGGATTTTGATAACATAGCCGACCCCCTCCCAAGGGGACCGTAGCTCTCCCTTGTAGCGTAGTCGCATCTCGTCACCGACAGCAAGCTTAACATCACCAGATTCAATTTTGTGCAGGTTGAAACTGACGAGATGCTTGTTGTTCAGACCATAGTCCCACCGGACTAAGAGTCCATCCTCGGATTGTGCTTCCTTCAACTTCTTGTCGTAGTCGGATTCCATCTTGACCAAGGGACCAAAAATGTTCTGATAGTGGTAAGGATCATCATAGTTTAGCAGGACAGGCTGAGGGTCATCGTCGATACTGGCTGCCTTCTCAAGGTCAACTACTGTGGCCTTGGGCTCAATTTTCCACATCTCCTCCAGTTTTGCAATCATGTTGGGTGTAAGGTGGCGGGCCCGAAGTTGCTCAGAGTCAGATGGCGTCCCGACTAGCCAAGGTAGAAAGGCTCGCTCTTCGATCAGAGGCTGCCATCGTGATGTATCCCAGTTCATATCCTTGTTTGAGGTGTTGGCGGCACATGGCTGTCGGCAGAGAAGGACAACAACGGTGTCGGACTTTGCTGGGATAAAGCCCAAGAGGAACGCATTCTTTGTTCCACAGTTATAACATTCCAAAACGGTATCGCCTAGTGTAGACTCGGGGTGAAGCTGGACTTCCTTGTGGCGGGCTCGAACGAGGTGATTTACGATGTGGGTCGAAGTGCCGTTGCCTCTCGCACTACAAAACCATTTGTTGCATGTGAGGCACTTCACAACGCATCCTGGAGAGTGAATGCCGCAGTACCTAATCATATTTTAGCGAATGTCGAGCAACAAGGAGGGCAGTCAACCTACGCGCAGGCGTGGGCCGGAAGCTCCTTCTCCTCGTCCTGACCCTTGAGCTTGAGTCCATTCAGTCCATCGATCGGAACGCTGTTCAGACTGTCGTTATCGTCTTCTTCGAATGCTTCAGTTTGGTTGTCGTCGTCGTCGGCTCGGCGGCGGCCATTTCGATCGCCGTATTTGCCATAGAGTAAGCTCTCGTCGGGGTCGATCGTAGAAAGGTCATCAGCTCCGGCCTTGATAGCAGCAGCGGAATCAGATATCAAATGATTCCCAACATGGGTGAAAGCACCTTCCATGTTGGTGTTGTGTAAAGTTTGGTGGTGGCTCGTAGGTTTTTGCTGCAGGAAGACTTATCAGCGCTTGAATCCCCGCGTTGAACAAGGCAGGGTGGCGGTGGTGTAGTAGATGAGGGCAAGGTCTGAAATATTTATGGATGACACCAAAAGTGAGCGCGACTCACCTACAGCTGTTGTTCTTTCGAAAGGGAACCGTGTGAGAGGCTCAAGAGCGACTCGGGTCGAATTGTGAAAGTGATTGGGAGTTGTAAGTCGCTGGTATGGCTCACATCATCGCGGGAACGAATGCGCCGGAACAGGAATATGCCAGACTGCGAGAAATATCCTCGTAGTCAAGCGGGATAACGAGTAACACAGAGTCTCACGGAAAGCACGTCACTGAAATTGCCTTCAAGAAATTGTGGCTTTGGTGAACCAGGAATTATATCCAGTTGAACAGCTGGACCCTCTTTGCTAGGTACAGGTTGGTGGGACATTTTGCGCCCACGTGATAGGCGGTTTTGTTATCAGGTCCGACTGATAAGGAACTTTTTCTATCCAAACTTTCGTAGTGGCAGCTGGGAAATTTCGTATCTACTGCTAACCTCTGGAGAAATTCTACTTTCAGAACAGGCTGATACTATTATAAACCATGATTGTAAGCTCAGTCGATGGCCTTTTTTTGTCTCATATTCGAATGCTGACATTCTTTCGTAGCGCAAACAAGCGCGCCAAAGGCGCGACTATCTCTACCGACGAGCTCTTCTTCTGCGAGATGCCGAGATCAGTGAGAAGCGAGCCAAGTTGAGGTCGTCACTTGCCTCTGGCAAGCCTTTGGATCCCACGATCGCCAACGATAAATCTCTGCGCAAGGACTACCAGTACGATGAATCCCGACCTGACCTCACAACCAACGAACAACTCGACCTCGACGACGAGTACGCCCAGCTTTCTGGAATTGTTGACCCACGCGTGCTTGTAACAACTTCTCGCGACCCCTCCGCTAGACTGGCGGCTTTTGCTAAGGAGATCCGACTTCTTCTTCCGACCGCCGTTCGCCTCAACCGTGGAAACCTCATTTTGGATGACCTTGTGCGCTCTGCCCAGTCAGCAGGTCTATCCGACGTTGTTCTTCTTCATGAACATCGAGGTACACCGACTGCCTTGACATTATCTCACTTTCCCCATGGGCCGACGGTTTCTTTCTCTTTGCACAACGTTGTGCTCCGTCATGACATTCCTGGAAGCGTGCGCGGAACAGTGAGCGAGTCCTATCCTCACCTCATCTTTGACGGCTTTACAAGCCGCCTGGGTGAGCGGGTGGTTAAGGTATTGAAACATATTTTCCCTCCTCGAGAAGCCATTACGAGCAAAAATAAGGTCGGCAACCGAGTCGTCACATTCAAGAACATCGAAGATAGCATCGAAGTCAGGCACCACGTTTTCGTCAGGACCGGATACGACAGTGTCGAATTGGCTGAGGTTGGGCCGCGCATGACAATGCGACCATTCGAAATCCGAAGTGGCACTCTCGAAAACAAGAACGGCGATGTTGAGTGGCATCTTACGCAGTATACACGAACCGCTAAGAAGAAGAACTATCTGTAAGACCTATGGATAGACTGCGAACCAGATGTTCACTTTTTCAGCACCGCTGTTTTATTATTAGTCATGGTAATTGAACAACGAAGAACAAAACGAGCCACATGTCGACGTGGCAGCCTTAATTCTGGTTCCTGACAACCTCTTGGCGAATTGGCGCGCCATGGGCGTAGTCAAAATGCACGATGATGCTGGAAAGGACTAGAACGGAATACCGGCGTTTGGAGTTATACAATGCAAAAATATCAACCCAGGAGGCGATGGCTTTGAGCAACTGGGGAACATTCCATGGTAAAGAGATTGAATAGACTCACAGGAGCGGATGATTGCCATTGGCTGGTGATGGCGAACATCAACGTTTGGATAGGGTGAATTACAAACAGGGTTCAGGCAGACGCAATTACAACTTGCCCTTGTCGAATTGTCTCCAAGGAACATCTGACATGTCGAGCATTTGATTCAATTGATATCCCTGTGCCAGCGCTCTACTGCAAATGCGATCATAGCTGCCTAGGCTAGTAGCCAAGCCATCCATATTCAACGTTAATTGAGACTCGGTATCAGAACCAAACCCTTGTCTTGGCAGTGTTTTATTTTTAATGGAACTTTTAACGGCTCAGCCACAAGAACATGTCCGACGGACAAGGAGGTAGGTATGTGTTTACTAATAATAAAGAGTTACTGCACAGCTCGCGTAGGTACGCATCCATACACATGCTTTTTGCCGATCCGGTCACAACGCCGTGGACCTGGGCTCAAAAGAAGTCCAGCACTGCCTCTATTTGAGTTGGGGATCGGAACTTCGCATTTGCAGGAAGACAGTCATGTTGCAACCAGCCCCCAATTGCTCGATTAATCATTGGATGGCATCCGTTATCCTAGACCCTTGACTTTGGTTTAGTTCTGGACTTCATGTACCTCTAGACTGTTACCTCCAGCTCCAATACGGACAAGAGTCCAGATGTATCTAATGGATGTGCTACTAATTAACACCCAATCCACATTGGTTTGCAGCAATAACCCGCCACTTGCGTACGTAGTGCTCCCGATGTTGCCGGGGTAAGGTAGAAGCAATTGGATCATACATAAGCCGCGCATATTCTCACTCAGTCAGCATTTGACTAACACAAAGCTTCAATTTGCTCTTCCATCCAATATTTCCTTCCTCGAAAAGGCCTCATCAAATCACCCAAAGTACATACTGTACATGATATAATTGTCGATCTTAATAAGCGAGTGTTTTGTTTCCTCATTTACAGGACTCCTTGTTTTGTTTCTATCCCTGTCCGTTCAACATCAAGCTTTTTTCCAATCGAAGAACCTGGCTTCCCTACGTCACGCTTCAGCGGTTATTTCTAGCATTCTTCCACTGAAGAGACCCGTGCACCTTCCACTAAAAGCCAAGGGTAATAGCGCCACTGGGCTGGCGTTCGGTTCCGACCACACATCGTCCAATCCAGATCCATACCTATCGGCTTTAGCCAAGACAAATCAAAGCTCAGCCTGGGTAGCTTCATCTCGTCACTTTCGCCAGCCTTTTATTAGTCTCTTTTTGTTTCTCTCATCATCACATCCCTCCCCCGCCATTGCTTCCTCCTCCGAGCATAGCTGTTCATCATGTCTTACGATCAGTACAACCAGAACCCTTATCAGCAGGGCCCAGCTCAGGGAGGCTCTCATGGTTACGGCCAGGTACGCGCATTCCCGGCTACTTAAAGAACTGACCACAATTGTGCTGACTCGGATGTTGCGCTCCAGGCCAATCCATATGCGCAAGATGCGCCAGCCCATGGCAACAACCAGTATGAGATGCAAGACTATTCGCAGCAGGCTCCCACTGGTAGCTCAAGTCTTTCCCAACAGGAATTCCTTCACCGCGTGCAGAAGCTTCGCGATGAGATTAAGGGTCTGACCAACGACGTCGATTACATCGGCCAGCTCCACCAGCGAACTCTTAGCAGCACTGATGGCTCCGCAAACCACGATCTCGAACAGTATGTCTCCCAGACTCAGATTCGCAACACCGCCATCAAGGATGGAATCAAGGGACTAGAGCGTGATCTCGCAAAGACGAATGACAGCTCTCGTACTACCAAGGAAACCCAGCTGCAATCTCTCAGGACATTCTTCAAGTCCGAGCTCGACAAGTACCAGAGTATCGAGCGCGATTACAGACAACGTTACCGCGACCAGATTGCTCGCCAGTATCGTATTGTCAACCCCGAGGCATCCGAATCCGAGGTCCAAGAAGCCGCCAACGCCGATTGGGGTAACGAAGGTGTCTTCCAAACTGCTGTGAGTGATATTCTAAGAGAAGCCGTACATTCTTTCTCTCCAAAGTCATGACTAACAACCTCTCAGCTGCGAACAAACCGTACTGGACATGCCAGCTCTGTGCTTGGTAACGTTCGTGCCCGCCACAGCGAGCTTCAGCGCATCGAGCAGACACTCTCCGAGCTTGCCATCCTCTACCAGGAGCTTGCCACTATTGTCGAGCAGCAAGACCCTGTCGTCCAGGCCGCCGAGACAAATGCGATCAACACTGAGGAGAACATGGTCAAGGGCAACGAGCAAGTCGAAGTCGCCAAAAAGCACGCCCGCAACCGTCGCAAGCTCAAGTGGTGGTGCGCCCTTGTCGTCCTACTTATAGTCATCGCCATTGCTGTCGGTGTCGGTGTCGGTGTCACGGTAGCCAACAACAACAGCAAGTAGAGGACGGATCCGTCGTCTTTGGCGCTTTCATTGTTTTCACTACGATGCTGATGTTATTCTTGTTATGTCTTTCCCCTCATAGATGTTTCGACGACGTTTGGGCCTTGATTTTTCTTTTTTCTTTCTTTTTTTTTTTTTTTTTTTTCGAGAGTTAACGACAAATCTGGCAGCTGGCGCATAATGTGTCAGCCAGATAGTAACTTATTTGGCGAAAGGGCTTATGTTGCTCAGCCTCTTCCGGCCGGGCCTAACGTTAGTTTAATTTATCTACCTACCTAGGAGTAAAAGTAGGTATCTAGTTGCATGTTATCTCGAATCCAGTTGTCAAGCGATGTGAACGCAGTGTAATGTCTTGTTTCAAGTCTTCTCTGGCCAGAATATGAGATACTGTTTCGTTCTCTTAGGCTTGCCGAAAATTACTGTTGACGTTACACAGAATCCATGAGTTCAAATCATGTCTTTCTCGTCTCGGTAGCTTGCATGATAGTAGTGCATAAGTGAGTGTCAGCAATGGTTGGTTGTTCTTGGGCTTCAGGGTCAAGCGTTCAATTCTGCTTCCAGTGATATTGAGGATGAGAAATAACCATCAACAGTAACGATATGAGTGGATGGATACCTTGTATACTATCACGTAGTATCTTGGATAGGTACTGGTCGCTTAAATTCATGGAGGTTGAAAGCTGTGCTGTGCAACTGTTTGGACCATTTACCTAAACCTGAACGTGTTGGCGAGTTTGCATAGAGTAGCACCTTACTCGCGATATGCGATCCTTAGGGTCGGGCTTGGGCACGAAGAGAATTGAGGGAAGGTATATCCAAGGCACTGTTAGACAATCGATGGCAGGCGTTCCTGAACGATATTTCCCTCTCTCTTGCCCGAGTACCCAAGTGCAGCACTTCTCGAAATAAAAATCATCTATTGGATCTCATCCTTTACCTAATCCTCTGATACTGCATCTCTCTCTGGTCACCTACTTCCGCCTCCTAAGTACTATCACCATGAGAGCACTCTGCTTTGTTCTCGCTATCACGAACATCCTATGCCCTGTACTATCGGCAGCTGTCCGAAGTCGAGATGAATGGGACCTGTCGACTTCACTAAATGGATTCTACTTTGAGCGAGCCAAAGCTTTGGCATTCAAGCCTATCAAGTCCGCTGAAAACCTTGGAGTTTACACATCACGACTGAAAAGCCTGAAGTCTAAGCCTGATGTTTACCCAAGGTCCTCGCTCTCTCTTCTTACAAGGCCAGATCTGCAAGCATTCTCTGACGGAAACGGCACAGTTCATCATCAGAATATATCCGCTGTTGGCACTTTTTCGACTGCCTATGCCATTCAATGCACATGGGACCAAACTCCTGTTTGGTTGATCTTCGACACTGGAAGTTCCGACACTTGGGCTGCCAAGACTGGCTTCAGATGTGAGAACAGCGTGGGCAACAAGCGTGACCTAGCTGCCTGCGAATTCGGCCAACCTCGTATCTCGGACTTTCTCCAGGATATCTCTGAAGTCTATTTCCATAGACGCTATGGATCTGGAGAAGATGTGTCAGGGCCAATGGGTACTTCTGACATCGCCTGTGGAGGCGTCTCGGTTTCTGGGCAGCAAGTCGGATTAGCCAACAGAGCATTCTGGCACGGTAACAATGTCACTTTCGGCATTCTTGGCCTTGCATACCCGTCACTCACAAGCGGATATATTGGTGATCCAAGCGATCCGGTCGATGAGTCGGAGTGGAACAACTACCCTTATACCCCTTGGTTAACCAACGCTATCTCTCAAGGATTAATTGACCCTGTTTTCAGTATCACTATCGATAGAAACACCAGCGATGGAGTACTGGCCTAGGGTGGGCTTCCTCCCATGCACTGGCATCCTAAGTCCGTTGCATCGACGGATCTTATCATTGTCAGTTGACGTGACCTGAAACAGATTCTTCTCCGGAAGTGCTAACTGATCAACAGACAAAACTAGTAGATGGAGATGTCACGGCCTGGAAACCATCATTCTACACCATCATTCCGGATGGTCTTCAATGGGGAAGTACTACCGATATGGGGAAATATCCTTATGTCGTCGATACCGGAACCACAATGATGTATATCCCTCCCCGTAAGTCATGCGCTCCACCATATGTCGTAGTATTGCTAATCACACAAAGCACTGGCCGAGGCGATTGCAAAAGCTTTTGATCCTCCGGCTACGTATATGCCTCAATGGGGATCCTACTTTGTCAACTGCAAAGCCATCCCTCCTCATTTTGCAGTCATTATCTCAGGAGTTCACTTCTGGATCAATCCTGCTGATCTGATCTACCAAGAACTTGTCGACCAGTCCAACGGAAAGTGTGCTCTTGCCATTTCAACTGGTGGATCTGGGCCATATATCCTGGGAGATGTCTTCTTGCAGAATGTCGTGGCAGTCTTTGATGTCGGTGGTGCAGACATGCGCTTCTATTCTAGAGAATAGCCATATGCGACTACTAGTGGTCACGGTTTAAACCAGCTAGATAACAGAAAAGTGAGAGATGAGAATGGAATCCTTGTGAATTGTACAGAGCCCAACCAATGGATATCGCACCTCACCATACCAGTTCTTCGAGCTTACAGCTTTTCCCATTCACTTTGCTATTTGTGATTTTTACTTTCTCGGTGGGCTTCAATCATACATCGACAACGCTTTCCTTCATCCTAACTGGGTGATTTGTGTAAGTAAATGTTAAGTTCAGTGCCGTGAAACGCGGTCCGCCATACAGTGGTGGAACGGGTTCATAGGTATGGGAACAAACGCTTATCGTGATAACCAGCTGAGCGCATGATTTGGGTTCCTGCAGGTCGTTATCTCTGTTGCTGTTTGTCTTATGCCCTACCAAGCTTCGTACATCTCTCTTCAGTCACAAGACTTGACAAAAGCGCATTCACCGAAAGAATCTCGCCGTTTGTTTATTCCTGACTTTCGGTCGACGTCACGAGCGAGATCACAGACCCATCATGAAAGGCATCGCAGCTGGACCTCCGTCGTCGCCACAAACAAGGGGTCGTTCGTATACCTGGGTCTTTAGCAAGGTACGAATTGGTTATCCGTTTCTTTGTCTCAGCTGCTCCTCATCGCTCAAGCGAGCGAATCCGATCCACTCAAAGTTCTATTATCGTGAGGTCGAAGCGGTGTAAGAACAGGATAGTCAAACCTGGGGTGAAGAGGGGACCCCACGTCTTGAGGTTCGGGACCTGAAAGTGCATCCATCTATCATGCTATGGAGGGGGTCAGAAGATGGGCAACCCCAGATACAACACGCGTTACGATGCAAGAATCGGTCGAGAACAGTTACAGTACCGGTCATGATATCGCAGCAAGACAAACAGATGCGAGTGGTGCCAATTCGGACAGACCCGGAGCATTAAAAGGGTCTCGTGGACGGGATTCTTGTGGCGGTTCCTGCAGCTCACCCCGGACATTGACAGCGATATGGATATGGATGGATGGATGTCTGAGGCTCACGGCCCGGGGAGATCTCAGTTGCAGTGCTTCGGCCTCTTGTCGGCGTCTAGGGAGAACTGCCTAAATGCCCGGGGGGTCAATCATTGCCTGGAATTCAAACTTTTCATGGTCATCAAGTCTTGTCTTTTCAACAACAAATATGGACGGCTCTTGAATGCCTGATACTGGATTTTATCTGGTCGCCCTCTCCGGGACTAACTACCTACCTAGAATAGACCGGGAGGATCCGGAGGCATGTCACCGGGAAACAGGTGCAGCTTTGTGGCAGCTCCCCCCACCTGCACCATCTCATCGCTAGAAGCAGAGCCCTTACAGTGCTGTGCTTCCTAGGCTGTTAGCCGTCCCGGGCTATTCTACACGCACGCACGGCGTCTATCCCGAGCGGCCGGGGGTGTCTTTGGCCCGCGGTAGTGGATCACCAACGCGGGCTTTGGCGGGGCAGCGACGTAATCCCATTGGTCTGACTCCATTTCATCGTCATTCATGATGGATCCGCGACCTTGAGAAAGACGATGGAAGCCGCATGCTCAACATGATTTTTTTTTTTTTCTTTGGTGTTTGTGATGGAGCAAACTTGGTTATCTTGACTAAACAATACTGAAATACTTGTGTCAGTATCTATCTACTGTACTGTATAATCAGTTAGTCAGGTGTTGGTCTGGTTCTACCACCTATACTCTACTCTCTCTACGCCATCAACCTCCATCCCGAGCTAGCTACCTGATCGGGATACCTTCCTTGCCTTTGCGCTACTGTACCTGCCTACCTACCCTTACCTTTCTACCTTACCTCACCTTGAGTTTCCGTCACTTGACCTCGTTTTAATTCTTTTTAACCTCCTGGCTCGTCTCAACTCGACTAGTCTGTTCTCCTCTCAGACTATTCTACAGTACAGTACAGTAGCCAAAAGATCTACCTTGGTAGCTTCTGCTGTTGTTCCCTTCATCCATAAATTACAACCCCTCATTCTTTCCCCCACCTTCATCCCAAACAGCTTCTTCTCCCCGAACTTCTGGTTCCATTGCTCCGGGTGCTTTTTTGCTGCAGATTCCATCGACCAAATCTACTCATCCTGGTCGCTTCAAGCACAAACCGAACTAAATCGTTGCCAATTCTCCACTACAAGCGGAATCACGTTTACATTGGATTGATTCTTCTAGTGTCAACCCGCTGTGTCATCGACCCGAACTTGACAAGAAACATCCATTTGCATCTTTTGTACTTTCCCTGCTATAGCTTCCTCGTTTGGTCTCAGCTGAACTGTCTTCGGAAGGAAGTCTTCGAGGCCGTTCTTTCCTCCTCGCACTCTACCTCGGTCTACACGATTATTACTATCTGGTCTACTATCAGTCATCATCGATTGGGCTGCTGTCGCTTTGCTTTGTTCCCTATTTCATGTGTCTGCAGTATTGGAGCTTCAACATATCCCGTCATTCTCAAGCTCTTACCATTCTCAAACCTTGATCGGCCTGCTCAGTAGCAGTCGTACTCAGCTCACACCGCCCAATCTACACCCCAGCTACAATGCCTTCTCGAACTAACGGCGTCGGCGTTCAGGCCGAAGATACCAGGATCTGTGTGGTCATGGTAGGTCTTCCGGCCAGAGGCAAGAGTTATATCGCCCAACGAGGTAAGTTTGGTGGCTGTCTGTCGTCCATCGCCGTTATAATGGCTAATCGATCAACCGTTTAGCCCAGCGATATCTTCAATGGCTGTCCATCCCAGCCCAAACCTTCAATGTTGGCAACTATCGCCGCAATGACGCTCCCCAGCCCAAGGCCGACTTTTTCGATATCAATAACCCTGAAGGAGAGCGCACCCGCCGCGCCGCCGCCGAAGCTGCCGTGGCCGACATGCTAGCCTGGTTCCGCTCCGGAGGTATTGTTGGTATACTGGATGCTACAAACTCAACTTTGGAGCGTCGCAAGTGGGTTCTCGAAGTTTGCAACGAGAATGGCATCGAGGTTCTTTTCGTTGAGAGCAAATGCGATGATGAGGAGCTCATCATGGCCAATATTCGCGATGTTAAGACCACTAGCCCAGATTACCGCGGCCAGGACCCCGAGACTGCCGCTCTTGATTTCCGCAACCGTATTCGTAACTACGAGAAAGTCTACTGCACGATTGATGCTGAGGGCAAGGAGTCGCATCTGACTTACCTTAAGATCATGGATGTTGGCAAGCAAGTCATCATCAGTCGAATTCGAGACTATCTTCAGAGTCGAATTGTTTACTACCTCATGAACCTCCACATCCGCCCTCGCTCTGTCTGGCTTTCAAGAGTGAGTCAGTTGATCCTTTGGCTTGGAAATGTACTAATAACCCACACAGCATGGAGAGTCATTGTACAACATCGATGGAAGAATTGGTGGTGACACTCTTCTTTCTCCTCGTGGCGAGCAATATGCTAGAAAGCTTCCCGAGCTTGTCCGGAAATCAGTTGGTGTAAGTGTTCCTCATATCGAAATACTACTTGACTTTCCTAACATTACATAGGATGACCGTCCACTAACAGTCTGGACCTCTACTTTGAGACGAACCATCGCCACTGCTCGCTTCCTTCCTGACCACTACAACCAGCTTCAGTGGAAGGCTCTTGACGAGCTTGATTCTGGCGTATGTGACGGCTTGACCTACCAGGAGATCAAGGATCGATACCCCGAGGACTTTGCCGCACGTGACGAAGACAAGTACAACTACCGCTACCGTGGAGGAGAGTCATATCGCGACGTTGTCATCCGTCTCGAGCCCATTATCATGGAACTGGAACGCAGCGAGGACATTCTGATTGTCACTCACCAGGCCGTACTTCGATGCATCTATGCATACTTCATGAAAAAGGACCAGTCTAAGAGCCCCTGGATGAATGTCCCTCTTCACACACTGATCAAGTTAACGCCCGGCGCCTATGGCACTGAGGAAGTCCGTTACGAAGCCAACATCCCTGCTGTCAGTACATGGAGAGGAAAAGGAAGTACCGCTAAGCATGAGAATCCGGCTCCTGGTGTCATGTAATCGACGTTGCAGCATCAGCGATGGAGCTAATTTGTGTTGCGGAGACATGAGGCGTTTCGACGCCTAGGGGACGGCTGTTTTATGACTTGGAATGAGCACGCATCTGGAACAAGAGGAGCATGACGAAACGACAAAGCATTTTAGGGAACATTATACGACTATTCGCTACCAGGGGGCTTAAATGATATTCACAGGAACTAAGGGTTCGGAAACAAAAACATAAGCGGCATAGTGTCACTGACGACACGAAGAAAGGGCTTCGGTATGGCTCTGTACAGGATTAACGGCGTTCTTTTGCTATTTGTCTAATAGCGGATCAGGCTGGATAATAACTAGCGTCTCTACAAACATGATATCAAAAGATATGATAAGTGCAAGATAAAGCCGTGGTGACTTGATTCAAAGTGGTTTATTAAATATATCTTTCGAGAAGTAGAACTTTCGTGCCATGGCTCGGCACAGAAGCCCGGGTGCTGTTTTCCCCCGCTCTGAGCCTCTTGCTTCATTTGTCCGCTGGACTCTAACCTTTCTTGCGTCTCTGTATTTAACTTGGGGAGATGGTTTGAGACTCAATCATGTCCTAACATTCGGTCCAAACTCCCAAGATGCCATAACCAGGCTGTGTGAGTGACATTCTCGTGAGTGGCCACCAGTCTCGAAGTGTCTTTTACAACTGCCTCGCGAATATATCCTCCAACGGATGCCTCTGAAAACCGGCAATACTTCACCGGTTTGTGCCAGTGGAGAGGGTGGGGATGCTGGGATGTGCCGGTAGTTGTACGGTGGGGCCGACATGTCTGCCGAAGCAGGATGTTTATGTTGATATGCTAAGAGCTGAATCGGATTCATCAGAAGCGAGCCAATACAGATGCTTCTTTTCGTTTCCCTTGATCATTTGCTCTAGGCTCCCCGATTCGACCTGAACCTCATGACAGTATAATATCGTCTGTTTAAAACGGTATGTCTTGGATAACATGGTCAGAATCGGGTGTTAGATGCCAGCCATCGTCATTCTTCAGTCGCGATGTACATGGGAGCTTTCGTTCGATTGTCCTGTTGAACTGGGTAGGTTTTGTGATCCGCAGTCTGTCGTTACGTTGGTATCCGACTTCCAGGCTTCTTGTCGTGGCTTGCTGTCTTCGGTGCTTCGTCTTTTACGTGAAAGAGCTTTGCGAGCTGAGGTCATTGAAAGAGGTCGTCCTCCTCCACGGCGCTTCTCCCCGGTGCGTATGCTTTTTGTGAATGCCGGCCAAGAGCGACGGAATCTCCCAGTGGTCGGGGCCGTTACGCTAGGCGCTGGGGGAGCACTGTGTCGAGATTGGACTTGACGGAGGAATATATGGTTTGGTTCATCATGGCAGGCGCAACGACAAGGGGCTAGATTTGGTCCGGAGGCTCTGACGATTTTTGCGATAAGTTCAGCCATGGAGAGTTCGATGTGAAGCTTGACAAGATATGCAAGGGGATGAAATTCAACATATCTTTCAAACAGTTAGAGGAGTTTTATGATCTGGGGATTTGGACATACAGAAAGGTATTTCGTAGGGACATTGAACCAATGATCAAGATCTAGATTCAAATCAGTCAGGCGTAACTCAGATTTCATCCAAGCCGTACTTACATCCATAGAGATGGAAATGACAACCATCACTAAATTGAAGCGGTATAACACAACATATTTGGTAAGGCCATATGAGATGAGGGAAGACCGGACCAGATAGACAAAATAGAAGTTCAAAGCGAGATCAATGACTGCAAAAATGCCTTTCTCAATTCGGTCCCAAACATTATTGATGTGAATGTAGGTCTCGCTAATTTGTAAACGAGCAGGTATCCAGATACAAAAAACCGAAATGTTGATAGCGGCGAGAATAGCAAAGATGCCCCATTTCAGCCGCCGCACGATGGTAGGTGAAACGTGAAGAAGGGCGATTCGATTGACGATAATTTGCATAATGCAATGGATTTGAAACACCCAGAGGAACACTATCGGGGTCAGTTTGTGTAGGTAAATTCGGTACCGAGAGCCATACGTATGAAGAAGTAGATGAGGAAACTATTCGGCAAATGTCAGTCAACGAACGCCAGATTGTAGCCAAACACACATACCCAGGACGAATGGTTCCACGAACATAACCCCAGCCCAGTCCTCCAATGATCCCACTAGCAATCAGTTCAAGCCATATTAGAACCATATAAGTCGTGATTCTGTTGGCGCGTTTCCATTGGTGATATGTTTGGACAGACACGCGGATAAGACCAAAGATGGTCAGACAGAGGGTCATGCCAAACACAATGCTGACAATCGCCCAGTCTGAACAGCTTGGCTCATGGTATTCGAACCATGGTGGAATAAAAATCCCGCCTTCTTTCATTGTAGTACTCATTGTATCATGATTGCTGGCTGTGTCGAATTTGATGAAGTGGGAGTTTCGCAGGTCGTCAGCCAGCTTGTGTGCTGCGCGTAGAATGTCGAGTCTCGAAAATCAAGAGCAAGAGCAAGAGCATCAGCTCGCTCAATTCAGAGACGTGAGACGATATTAATATTGAATAGACAAGATGGTTGTAAGAAGCAAAACAAAGCTCCCGCGCCACCGAGTATTCGACGTTCCAATCAGGGCATTTCGGCAAGCTGAAGTTTTGTCGAGCAGGCGGGTTGAGCGGAGTATTGCACCCGGGGTAATGCAGGCTGCAGTAGATCGCAGACTAACAACTGGACGTTGAGGACGTGGCGCTCTGATATGTCAGTCCGGCAGCCCGGCCGTGGAGGGCAGGTAACTTTTAAAGGTCAACCGGCTCTTTACGGTGAGGTCGAGGATGCCATTCGTTCGTCACCGCTTCATTTCACTCTGAGACAGAGTTCAGCTTGAGAGTCGCAGGGAGAAGAAGGCTTCAGTACCGGATTCGTACAGGGCAGTTTGTAAACGGCATCATGAGTGCCGAGACCTTTTCTTCCTTAGTTCATGTGACAAGCGACGGGCAGTCTTCCCTGGTCCTGGTCGCTGGTGTCGTGTTATGTCATTATCCACAACAACGGGACAGGACAAGACAGGAAATGCTTGGGCCCCAGCCATAGCCGCCGATGATGGCTTGAACGGTTGACATCTCGCCAAAATAACGATCGATAGAGTTTGTAGGGGCCTGTAAGCCAGCTAGTGAGGAGCAAGGCAAGGCCGTCGATGTTAGTGGGATGTGATACGTCAGAGACAAGCTCCCTGCTTGACTGCTTTGAGCTACCAGGATCTTTCATCGTCGCTCATTTGCCGTATCTGTAGTTGTCATTTCATAGCCATTGAGGCTACTGTAGGCGCTATTGTTGTTGCATCGTATTGGGCAGCTTAAAGAGTGAAGATCTTGAGCAAAATGGTGTTTTTGGTTGGATGCAAGAAACGACAATTGCTGCCCGTGTTTTGCTATTCGGCAGGAACTCATTTTAGCGTGGGTAGGTAGGTAGGTACTGTACCTAGGTGGTTACTGGGCAGGCTCAAACGACGGGCACTTTCCTCGGAGAAGGTGTGAACGGATTTGGAAGGAGACAAGTTTGACTCAAATCATGGTATTTGATTTGGAAAGGATTGCTTTTGCTATAAGAGGCTCGTGCCCCTTGATCAGTTGTCTTACTATTGCTCTGGAACTTATGCCTACCAATGGATATCAATGATCAATCACTGAGACAAACCATGCAAGGGAACAGGTTATAAGCTGGAAAAGAAATCCCCCCACAACCAGCCTCGGCAGTTGCTCACAATCCCGGTAGTAACTCAATCGTGAATGTCTGTGATAGAAATCAAGTCTTTCGCTGTTATCCCTTAGGGTAGGTAGGTAGAGATGACCAACACCAAACAACCCATCACCAACCGATGTCGACTGTGTTTGTGATTCAGTCATACCGAAAAGTATATAAATGAGAGAGAAATCCCTTTCTTCCTAGTAAACTTCTCATTCTGGTTATCGTTCCCCCTTTAAACAAAATGTCGTTCTATTTCCAACCTCCAATCTTTGGGAACTACCTCCTCCCAGCCACTCCAGCAACTATTCCCTCTAGTTTAGTAGTCTTGTTGCCTCGTACTACTTACACGCCTTTATACTGGCAGCCAGCACCCGTGATTACCCCAGTACCTCAGTATATCTTGACTTCGAATATCAAAATCAAAATCATATTCCACCGTGCAGGAACTGTCCTCGCTTCCAATGATGCCTATTACAACTATACGCCAACTCGCGAAACAGTTCTAGCGAATCTGGCGTGGTGGTCCAAGCAGCATAACCTAGGAGACCGAGTTTACTCAGGACAGTGTACGCTGTATACTACGCGTAGTCAATATTCGAACCTTTCGATTCTTCCTGATGTTGGACCCATAACACCAGCGGACAACGTACGAAAGGTTTCATTCGCGGATCAGCTAACTGCCAACGACTTCCAGTCGATCATATACCAAATATCTGCGAATAGCTACGGGGCGTTTATTCTCGTCGACGTAAGTGTGAGAAGGAGGAAAATATCATGGTGGAAGAGGAAGAGATAAGTTAGCTAACATGTAGGTTGCTAGCATGCTTACGTTCCTCTTCAAGTCCTGGCTCGGGGCTCCTCTGACCAGTCTTCAAGTGATGTTGCGAATAACGCCTCAAGTGACTTGACTAATACCGCTCAGACAGCTCCTCATAGCACTCGTCAAGCTTCACCTGCACCACCAAGCCCCCCAAAAGAGCCAGTCAACAACAGCAATGATGTAACCTACGGCATAGGAAACGGCAACACTGGCACTCAGACGCCGCTCGCACCTGTGGATACTGACGCAGGTTCACTGAAAGGAGACATTACTGATGGGAGCCCTGAGAATATTGGTGGTAAGGAATATAAGCAGCCGACTGTAGAGGACAGTGTAGATGAAGAGGGCGTTGCAAACGTTTAAGAGGGAGTTGGGGTCGCTCGAACACGATGCGTCTGATAGCAATAAAGCAGAGAAGTTTTTGAGAACGAACGGTTGAATTAACTACTGCTCATGTGCCTGCCAAAGTAGTAAACCTATCTCCATGTGCATGGCTAGGTAGAAGTTGGGCATTTTGGCCCGCCATCTTGTCACTGCCAGCACCTGAAGGACTTGCGAATCACAAACAACGCGACCACAGCGCCTTGGTCACAATTTAATAACAGCAGCCTCATAGAAGAGTTTCAAACTCATCTCACGCAGAGTCACAAAACCCTCCTTCGAACCACTTCCCCGTATTGACGCCCGCCCAAGTTAGTATTGTTATCACAAGACTTCCATCTTTTCGTGCCTTGGCCATACATCACTGTCGCCTTCAACCTGATTCATTCGACAAAAGAAGACTCGAGTATCATGGATCTTTGCATCACCGCCGAGGAGCCTTTCGCCTACGAGCCACCCAAAGCAAAGCCCTTTGCGCCCGTCTCGCCCCCTCTTACTCGAGCCGAGACACGCAACACTTCAACCTCTGGTAGCTCTAGATCTGCAGCTCCTCTGCCTACTCCCACCGAAGCCTCCGACCTCGAGTTCGAGCTTATCGTCCATGATCCCGCCAACGACAGCGCCCTGACCTATCCCTGGGATCTCCCTCAGACGTCTCTACGTATCCCCTTGGACACCTCCAGAGTCCACCTCCTTAACCTTTTGCGAGAGCGGCTTCCAGTGCCTGAATCTCAAAACACCAAGTCTCGTCGCACTCGATCGATCCGCCGCCCTAAACTGGTCGCTGCGACTTTGTACTGGACCTTTCGCGGCGCCATTCTCCCGCTTGGACCGAGTGACACGGAATGGCACTATCGCGATCCTATCACCAAAACCGACATCATGGCTCGCACTGAGCTTGAGTGGTTTCTGCTCAAAGAGATGATGGCTTCTTCTGGAGGCGCGCTCAAGTGCTATATTGCTATTCGTGGTGAGGCGCCCCCGACCAAGAAGCCCACTGGTTGGTGGTTTGGTAGCACGACTTGAGCGCTTTACGTATGTATACACACATTTCCTCTAAGAGACAAGCACTGATTAGTTTGCATCGCAGGAGTGGGAAAATCCTACGGGTGTTCTCGATATAAGACGACGGTGTATCACAAATAAGGAAAATGTATCAGAATCCGATGTAGGCTGGAAGTATGAGGACTGAATATGGGAAGAGGAAGCTGAGATCTGCTTCATAATGGCAGCAAAGGGACTACTGCATGTGACGTAGTAGATGTTTATCGTAATGTACTATTGGCTCATTACAGGTCGTCGATTAAGAGCTATCGTTACCCATTCCTATTGCGAGTGTCCCTGATGGATCAGTCAAGTCAAGGCAGGTTGAAGCACATGGTAAACAGACCGAGGCTCGAAAATTTGAAACTTGACATGGCAAAGACCAAACTCCTTATTTACCTAGGTATAATCTGAATAACCCCATGATATCCTCGCGCATCCGAACCGCTCACAATTCAACGCGGCCTCCCCAACTCTTCCATCTTTTTCTGTCTTCTGACTCTGAAATTAACGCGCCATTTGATAACTGGCACATGCGCAACCGATACCCCGTGTCTCCGAACTCCGCCATGTACACCGGATTGCTTGCCGAGCGTCTCTTTCAACAGGAAAACAAGTAGAAGACAAATGCGCATGACAAAAAACGAAAACAAAAAGGGTAGCCAGGACCTCGGAAGTGGACCTGTGCCGCAAACCCTGGTAGTCGTACAAGAGTAACTACAACACTGTTACCCAGATTAAGCCCCGAACCCTCGCTTTCACCTCTATTCGTTGACCCAACTGCCCGAGGAACAGGCCCATGACGATTTCGTTTACTGTCGTTATGTGTGTGCGCGAATGACTTGCATGGCCTCACCACCGTATCCTTGGACTCTCAGTTCGAGAAGGCAGCCAGCAATGCAAGACGTACCGCTTCGAGACCTTCAAGAGCGATCTCTATGCTTGAAAAGGATGACCAGGAATGGATAGATGGATAACAAAATCACACCATCCCACATGCATTCGTTCTGCCACAACCAGGTATTTTCCCAAGAGCCAGCGCCCGAAGTAAAACCAAAATGAAGAGACGCCACCATGCAACATATGCAAAATCAAAACAGTAAACATCAAGAACGCCAGCTATATAAAAGGTTGACACCCTTTACTGTGCAGGCGGGTTACCCTTGAGTCGTTTCGGCATTCTTGGTGTAGGAGGCTTGGCATTGCGAGGCATTCCATTGGCGTTAGGCGTAGGAGCTCCAGATCCATCCTCCTCTTTTACTGCGGAGGGTCTTCTTCGTTTGTTCGAGGCGGGAGATGTATTTGCGCTAGGTCCACTTGACCCAGTACCCTGTTGACTTTGCTGCATCTGCATTCCAGGGGCCTGCATATGGCCAGGTGCCGGACTGCCCATATGAGGCGATCCAGGCAGGTTCATGTGAGCGGCAGCTGGGCTTGCGCCCATCGGAAACTGCCCAAAACTAGGTGTGCGGGTCCCAGGGGGCATTTGCTGGCCGTTCATATTTGGAGGGGCTCCGTTGATATGTGTCGAGACATACTGGTCGAGCGTTTGATAGGGGCTCATGCCGGGGTTCGAAAAATTATATTGGAACAATGGGTTCATCTGTCCCATCACTTCAACAATCTGGACATAATTCATTAGCTTCACTCTTTACTTACGATGAGTGAGCCGTTCCTACCTCAAGAAACTGAAAGACCGCTTCAGTCACCCCCTTACTATTAACAGCCGAGTCTGGCAGGTCGACCAAGACTTCCGGAGGCTGTGTTTGGGGGGACTTCAACTGCCGACCCTTGCCCTTCTTGGACAGTTCAGGCGACTTGCCATCCTGAGAGTTAGTCTTATGCCACTCCTTCATCCACATGTGGGCTGGTTTCGCGGCATCAATGACCTGCTTTCGTGAGATGAATTCGTCGTGACTCGTTGTAAGAAACTCAAAAAGTTCGATCTTCTGATCAGAGTCAAACTGTGCTCGTAGGGTACCACTCGCGACCAACTATCAACCGCGTTAGTTTCACCATCGCTCAACTCATCCACGAACATCTTACGTGAGATCCTGTCTCGAACCAGTACACGAGACTAGCCTTTGAATTCTCGATGCAGTGGCATTCTCCCGGAAGAGGTCGATCTGTAACACCCTTATCCAGAATCAACTGCATATTTTTGACGCCGCTGCCAAAGTGAGTATGGAAGTATCGAGGAATGGCGGGGAACGTAATCTCGTATTGCTTATCGGTCGTATCTTCGGCATCGGTAATGTGCAGTGAGTGGCGAAAGACACCATTGACGGAGAAGAATCGGTTAACGAAGTCCTGCCAATACGAGACATCTTCTCTGCCCTTGGATCCCTGTTATCTTGTTAGCGTGGAACTGGGATTTTGAAAGAAATGCATTCTTACGGGAAAGCCACTAAGATGTTCGCTGAACTGCATCAGCTTAAGCAAACACTGGCCTTTCATGCTATCCCTCCGCTGTTGCTGCAGGAACTGATTCTGCATCGCAAGCTGGTGGGCGGTGGCAGCATTAATCTGATGCTGCTGAGGTTGAGCCTGTGCCTGAGCCTGGGCTTGTGCCTGGGCTTGTGCTTGAGCCTGTGCCTGTACCTGACCTTGAGGCTGAGGTTGAGCTTGTGATTGAGCAGGAGTTTGCGGCACTTGAGGCTGATTCTGACCGGGCGGCAACTGAGTTGGCTGAGCAGGAGTTGAGCTAGGTGTTTGAGCAGGAGTTTGAGGCCCAGTAGGGGCGGGTGTTCCAGCTTGCGACGACTGCTGAGGAGTGTGCTGAGGTTGCTGTTGGCCAGGCTGCTGTTGCTGCTGTTGCTGTTGCTGTTGCTGTTGCTGCTGCTGCTGTTGCTGCTGCTGCTGCTGTTGTTGCTGTTGCTGTTGCTGTTGCTGTTGCTGCTGCTGTTGTTGCTGCTGCTGCTGTTGCTGCTGCTGTTGTTGTTGTGGCTGTGGTTGAGGCTGACCCTGAGGCTGCTGACCCTGCTGGTTTGCCATCTGGTTTTGGAGAGCAAGCTGATTCTGTTGCTGCATGGCTTGCATGCTTTGAGCATTCATCGACATCGGTTGGCCTGGATTAGGCCCAGCTTGCATTTGCTGAGCATGAGCAGCCTGCTGTTGCTGTTGTTGTTGCTGCTGCTGTTGATGTTGTTGAAGAGCAAGCTGCTGGGCCATGATTGCTTGGGCCTGAGGATGCTGTCCCTGGTTTGTTAGCGGAGGTGCACTTGGTTGCGGCAGGTTGGGTATCAATCGACTTACAGGACCCAGTCTCCCTCTGAGATGCTGTAGCTGTTGAGGGTTAAGTTGGCTAAATTGGGCCATGTTTATCGGCATGCCGCCACCTTGCATGTTAGCCTGGAAAGCGGCTTGTTGAGCCATGAGCTGTCGCGCTTGTTGTTGTTGAAGGAGCTGTTGCTGTTGCTGTCGCATCGCTGCCATCGCTTGCGGATTATTAACTTGAGAGGAGCCAATTAGCGCGTGCGTAGAGACAGGGGATGGCAGGGACAGTGCCAGTAGGATTATACATACAATGTTGTTGCTGGAGTTGTTGCTGCAGCATTTGCTGCTGAGCGGCGGGATTGAGGTGCTGTAAAGCATGAGTATTTGGGTTCGCACCCGGCGGTATGCCGCCCATGAGGGCAGGGTTTACTTGTGCTCCGGGAGCAGAGACCATAGGTCCTCCGAATTGATGAGGCATTCCACCACCGGGAGCGCCTTGCTGGCCTTGGTTATGAGGCATGCCACCAGGGCCCATAGGGTGGCCGGCGACTCCTGGATGCCCCATACCGGCAGGATGCCCAGAGAAATTTGGGCCGATACTTGTCATCATGACTGAGAAGTCAGGTCGACGATCCACGCCGTGGATATCGACAATCGCGCGGAAACACTATCGCATGCGTTGAACAAAGGCGACAAGCGAAGGCTGATCGACGACGCGAGTGCGTGCGTCAATGATGAAGTATTCCAAATAGCGGAAGGTGCTCTACAATAGATATTTCGCGCGTCGCGACAAGACAAAATCGGGGGCACGGTGCGATAGCGATCGTATCGGAAGAGAACAAGGAGGGATAAAGAGGGATAAACAGATTGCTCCGTGTCGGATCGTAAAGCGGCTATAAAATAGTTGTCGTCAAGGCGTCGGCGAGCGTTATCAAGATTTGGTGGTATGTTTCGCGCTGCGAAAGCGGATAAGAGAGAATGAGCCTGGTTGGACTGGACTGGGGGAAAGAGGAGGTAGTGGGCGAATGAGGCGACGATGGGGCCAGTGGCACGTCACGAGATTCCAATGGTCGAGACCCCAAGTAGGTCAGTGGTAGGTATTATAATTATGTTGACCAGGAACAAGTGAGGCCCAAAAAGAGCGCAAATTGAGGTTGTCGAGAAAGGAATTGGTGGATTGTCGTGACAGACCCAGGAAGGAGAATGCGAAAGACGCGGGAGAGCGATGCCACAAAGAGGGTGATCCGCTTTCAGTACTGGGGGACGGGGGGAAGAGAAGAACGGGAGTCGCAAGGACAGGATGGGGACTGCGACTGCGACTGTGACTGGGCCTGGTTCGGATCGGGCTGGGTTATATTTCCGCGTGGGCGCGCTTAAGTTTTCCAGTGCACTGGACTGTACTGTACTGTCTAGGGGGGTATTAGCAAGCTTATAAGCGGTCGTTAGGGCGTAAAGAATAGATTACCTGGAAGTCGAGCTTAAGCTGCTGCAGGTTGACTCATTAATTCTGTCTGCTATGCTTTTACCAGCCAAATTATTGGGCTGGACTGGGCTGGCTTTGGTAACGCGACGGCGGGCCCGGCACTCAGGTACGCACGCTGACAGGAGAAAGTATCGAGACGGCACGCAAGAAAACCAGGGTGGAATCTGACGTGACGGGGGGGCTGATGATCTTGGTTTTCGACTTGGCTGAATATCCAAGGGGAAAAAAACAAGAGAAGAAGGGGGGAAGAGGTGGGAGGAGTTTGACGGACCGACCAGAAGACACTCTGGAAGGAGAAGTAGAAGAAGAAAGGGTACTGATGGTGGTAGGCAGTCTGGTCTGCAGTCTACCTATGAGAGAACCCGTGGACCAAGCAAGGCGGAAGGGAAGATGCCAAATCAAGGCGTAGACTAGAGGCAGGGTTGTAAGAGTTCCCAAATATAGGGCCTCAGATCTGCCTGATTTATTTGTTTCGTTCGTGACTGTCTTTTTCCCAGTAAAGAATTTCAAGAAGCTAATAATCAAAATAATTATATCGAGATACCCAGGATGAAGAGATGCTGTAGATAGAGATCGACGGATTCGCTCTTACAGGCCGGGGGAGATCTCACTCGACTCTTTCTGTCACAATCGCTGGGCTGAGCTGGGAGGTCCTTTCCATGACCTCGTCTGGTTGAGTTGGGCAAGTGGATTCCAAAGAAGACGGGAAGGGCTCTGATACGTGCAGATGTGGGATAAATGGGTCTCTTGCCAGGTCAGTGGACTTGGTCGAGGACCCCGAGATAAGAGTGGAGGGTTATGTATTTATCGAAAACAAAGATGTGGCTGGCTCAGAGGCTGACAAAAGATAGCGAGGTTAGCTAGGCCAAAGTCTGGCGCACGACTTCTGTCAACTTATCAGCTCGTCACCCGGTAAATGAATAAAATACGTAAAACCTGAAGCTATACCCGTTATAACGAAGTGCCGGATCCCTGAAGACACGCGACGAGACCCATCAACCAGGATACGTAGTACTGCCTTCTACCAATGCCCTCTTCTAGGTTACCCTATCGCATAATGCTGCTGAAGATTGACTTCAATGTATCTGTAGGCCACACGCACGGATAGAGAAAATCACTGACATGTCGTTCAAGGCTGACGCAAAAAAGCAAGACATATCATCTGACTGCTGACACTGTCAAAAGAACGAAGAAGAAGAAGAAGAAGAAGAAAAAAAAACCTTGGTAAAGCTCATGGACATCATGACGTGAACCTACGTTAACAGCTTTCTTAGTCGTACCTACAGATCCAAGACAATCAATCCAGGCCCAGTGGAGAGGGTCCTGAAGGATAAGATAATTTGCTTCATGCATCTATCGCGGTATTGAAGCGGGCCCTGAACTGGCTTCCGCCGCTAGCGCCAAGAAAGGACAAGAGCCCGGTCACGTGAAAGCCACACAGTGCCGCGCATATAGCAAATTTTCTTGCACTGTCTTCCAATATCTTGCTTCGATGCGGCTCTCAAACTTCCTCTCTCAAGCTTCAATCCTTTCCAACAACAACAAGCCGCCTCTGCCTTATTCCTACACGACCACCACGCGCGAGATCACACCACGACTGTCTTCTTGGAGGAGCAGCTGTTTTTATTTTGAACAGCCTCGTATGCGCGGTGCGCGCACGGTCTTGGTCGTGTGGGAGTTTGCTTAGTGGATTTGTTTGGTTTGCAAATTCTTTGTCTGCAGGCAGCCCTACAAACCACTTGGATATGAATGGTAAGAAAACCACACCCTCTCTTCTGCCTCGCAGCACTCCTCCCCTTCCTCTCTGAATGATGACACTTGTTACAAGTCTTCTTTTCCCAACTGAATCGACCATGAAGAAATTCAGTCTGTTCGGGCCCTAGGCCTGTTACTTGCCAGTATCAACGTCTGACTACACCAAAACACACAGCCTTTGTAGCACGCGCATTCCTGGCAGCCTTGCTAACATTGAATGAACAGATTTACGAAAACCTGCTATACCAATAATTAACCACCACAGCTTCACGAAGCTTTTTGAGAACTAACGTAAGTTTGCAAATTTTTTCTTCACAACCAACCCCCCCCCGTTTGCATGATGAAATTTTCCTCTTAATTCGCAGTTTCCACTCGAGTCCCGATCGAGCCTTTTCTGGGACAGATGAGGGTTTATACTTCCTTGGATGTCTGATCAAACACCGTACCTCACATTTTATTGTTGACAACTTGTTTATCGAGTCTTGAAGCTAACTGTCAAAAAGCATTAGATCCTGCAACGAATATCAATCTTTCAAATAGAAATAAATAATGAATAATACACCGATGATCATGTCAACTACACTGTGCTCCAAATCCGCGTGTTTCGTGTTAATGTTCCACTTCTTTTAGGTGTCATGATGGTAGTGTCATGATGCCTTGCATCATGTGAATTCCGTTATTGCCAACAGATACATGTCTCGCGCGATGGTAAGAAGACATGTTGGCTGCGCGATGGACTTTTCGGACTCAGCACTCCCATCAGATTTCTTCATGAGGTTTTATTCCCTTACTCCAAGCATTTGGCCTGCCACATACCAGATCTGGCATTTCTTTCAAACAAAAAAAAAAGTAAACAAATCGCTAAATAACACGAACTTCGTCTCTCATATCATCTCGCCGCACTCGACCACCGACCATGCCCCTTCTGTTCCTTCCCGTTCTTCCTCTCCCCAGCCAGTTAAGCTTCAACATTTTGCACAGCTCCACGACCCGCTCGTTCCCTTCAGCCCCAACATCACCAGCTGACACCCCCGACAAGACACTCATACACTGCAACATTCGACCAACCATCTCGGTGATGTGCTTCGAGTCCTCGACATTCTGCTCACGTTCTCGTAGACTACCTAGGGAGGGCACAGGTGGTATTCCTCCGCTTGCCGATGGCGTGAACGGTCTCAAGCCGCCATCACTGCCGTGACTGCCGAAGCTGACATTGCTGATGGCACGACTACGACCCCCAGCGGAACCTTCGCCAAGAAGGGTTGTGCTTGTTGAATTGTAGGAAGCATTGGATGGGTCAAGTGACATTGCTGTACCAGGGCGGCCAAACGACTCAGAAGGTGAGGTAGACAGTGACGCTTCTGGCGGAGACGCCATCGCCATGTTTGCAAGCGACGATGGCAGAAACTCAAGGGAGAGCCGCGAAAATATAGTCTTCAGTGTGTCGTAGCGTGGTAGGATGACAGTGTCCCTGTAAGCGATGAGGACAAGCCTTCTTACGTCAAGAACCGATGGTGCTGGAGCAACACGAGCTTGTCCCCCTGAGCCAAACGAGGACGCGATAGCACCGCCCCAGAAATCACGGGCTTGCTCTCCGGTCATGAGTGTACCGCAGCCTGATACCTCAAGATCTAGCGGGAGAAAGACGGCCTGCATATATGGTAGGATGGACGTGAAGGTAAACATCCAAAGCTCCACCAGTGTTGGAATAAAGCGGTCTTCAGGAGTCTGACGCAATGTTCGATCAAGTGACAGGAAGCCCGTGTGTAAAAGATCTCGCAAATCCTCCAGCATGGTATTGGGTGAGCGTCTATGCATGCACCACTGGATGTGCATCTGCACAACACGGTTGAAGTCTTCTACCGGAAGACGCAGATCCTCGCCCTCAAAGATGACCAGGAGCTTGGCTCTCAAATATGGCCACGCATCGTCCAGCGACATGTGGTTATGAAGCCCTAGTTTTCCAGGGTCGACAGGATCATACATTGTGGACTGTTGGGACATCGACGGTAGGCTACTAGGTCCAGGCCATTCGCTCTGCACATTGAAGCTCGACTCATTATCTAGCCGACTGTCCGACCTTTCAGCAAGCTTCTTGTCCTTTTTGGCCTTGGCAAAGGTGGAAGAAGTGGGCACAGGACTTGGCGGGATATTGAAGTTGTACAATGGGTTTGGCGCATTAGGATCAGTTGGGAGAGAATTGCTAGCCGCTGATGACAATGGAAGATGATATTCATCTTTCAGCTTGTGCTTTTGCCGTGAAAGAAAATGGTGCTTCTTCTCTTTCTCCTTGCCCTTTTCCTTGTCCCTTTCTCTTTCTTCTGTAGGCGTTTCAATAGGTCGTATGGTTGCTGAAGATGAGTTGTTGAGATTGTACATTGACTGACTACTTGGATCAACCAGACTGTTTGTGCTGAAATTCCCACGTTGAAGAGCCGATAAAGCGGAACCAATTTTTCCTGGACTTGGTAAAGGCTTCTCCTTTGATTCGCCCTTTGTGCTAATTTTGCCTGGACGGGAGAAAAGTTTCACCTTGGACTTTTCTATCTTGCTTGGCTTTTCCGACGCGGGTGGAGGTGGAGGAGGTGGTTGTGAATATGGCTGAGGCGATGCTCTTGGAGAGTTGTGACCAGATCGAGGGAAAACAACATTCGCGGCCGCCGTAGCAGCAGACGAATGTGGCCCACCATATCCGCCATGGTTCACGAACCCTGTATCTCGCGGCGCACTCGCCTCCGTCAAGCTCAGCATTGGCGGGCTGGTAGGGCCTTTGCTACCACTGCCTCGCCGAACACCCTCGTTCTGATCGCCAGGGAAAGGAACCGTTTGTGAGCGCTGGCGTGAGTGGTTTTGATGCGACATAACAGCCGCCTGCGCTGCCATCTGACTTGCAGACAAGCTCACATTAGAAGCAGAGGCAGCCGCAGCCGCCGCAGCAGCTGCGGAGGCAGAAGCAGTAGAGGTATTTTGATGAGTCATTCCGAGATGCGAAGATAGATTCGAAGTGCTCATAGACGGCAGCGTAGGTTCAAACGAGCCTTGTGTAGCAGAGTGTTTGCGCGCATGACCTTTGACCAGAGTCGCTGGCGATCCCTGGGTAACAGATCTTGCGTTTGCCGGTCTCGAAAAGTTGTGATGGCCTAAGCTCGCGGTACTAGAGTTGCCATGTGTGGTGAATTGGGCATATATCGGTGTCGCGGGAGACGAGGGTTGAGGCTGTGGAGGTTGTCGCGACTTGGGTATCGTAATGGAGGCTCGAGGGGTCTCGTCTTCACCGTCTGAGGTTTCGACTCGACGGAGAGCAGGCCTTGAGGATGTCGATAGCTGTGAAGGTTGGACAGAAGAGCTTGATAAAGGAGAAAAACTGCCCGGACCGCGGGGTTGAGAACGTGAGGGTTGCATTGTTGTTTATGCGCCGCCAGGGCCGCTGTTACATCTTGGTCCCTTCCGAAAGCTGAGGCCGAGTTGACAGGACCCAGTGCTGTTTGAAGTTTGTTTCGGACCACAAAACGTTCACGGAGTATTATGCAGTTCTCATTCGGCCATTATCAGGCTAGTGAAATGGTAGGCATGAGATAATCGTTGCTGAGGGTTGAATTACTGGACAGTCCTAGAGATAAGATCGTTCACCACAGCCGGTAAACAGGGAGTTGAGCATTGAGCAAGCCACCAATGTGCTGACTAACCTACGCTATTACACGAACACATGGATAGCCAGCACATTTCTGTATGAATAGTATTAATTACAAAGTCAGTAGATATGGCAGAGTATAAATATAGTGGCCATTGTACTTTCATAAGGTAGTCACTGAAAATGATAACCTGGCGATTTGAGACCATATCATTTTTTGGTGTAGTTGATTCGCAAGTATCCAATGTCAATTCCGTCACATCCCTAGAAATACAAGCATCCATGATGTGGGGTTGTTTCCTATAACCCCGCGGCAACTCTATCAACTCTTCTTGCTTTACTTCTCCAATCATTGACATTCCAACTTCATAACCACACACTCCTTACAATGTCGCAACCAACTCTTACCGCAGACTACTCCTCCCCGGAAAGCGAGTCTTTCAATGTCTCACATCAACTGCCAGCCATTTCCTCTACAGCCTCCACGACTGACAAGGCGACATTCCTCGAGGCTCTACGTGCATCTATTGCTGATACCCAGGCCACAATCAACCAGGAGCTCACAGCACGAATGGAGCAGGACAAGGCGAGAGACGCGGCAGCTGAAGCCAAGGAGGAAGAAAACTACGGCGAAGAGGTGGTGGAGGAGGAGGACTGAAAAACCAAATCCGCAATACCGAAAGCGAACCTTCGACTCAAATATTTGTATATGAAGGGTATTCGAAGAAATGTCATACTGGCTACAACCGATCCGATTCATGCAAATGCTCCCCGAAACAATGCTCCCGCTTAGCATAGCAACTCGTCTAAAAACCACGACCCCAGCTTGGCGCTCGAGCTGCGTCTACCTTGTTCCCAGTTGCTCGATTCAAACAGCCGTAATGCACCACTGTGTTATCCGGTAGAACGGCCACAACGCTTCCACCAATACGCATACCCCCTCCAAGTTTCTTGTGGCATACAACGCAGTGACGCTCCTCTGTGATGGCAACATGGCGGTTGCGTCCACCTTGCCCTCCTTGTACGTCATCCCCAAGGTGCAGTCGCGCCGCGATGGAGACTCCCTCAGCTTGTCGAAGACCAGCAACAATTCTCGCCTCATTTACCAGGCTATTAGCTGAACGAATGCGCCCCCGAAAGTAAGACTCCAATGACCGAACGGGAAGATCGTCTGGAATAAGACCCAGGGTTGAGGTTGCTGGGAGGCGTGAGCCATGCTTAGAAAGCAGATCAAGTGCTGGTTCTAGATTGGGCTGGTTGGGTGGTGATGGTTGGAGATAGAGCGACAGAAGCGTATGATAAATAGAAGGTGTGGTCTTTTCGGGATCATCTCCATCGTCTTTGGTATTCTGTTGAGATGAAGTGGTGTCTTGAGTCGCATTGACTCGGTTGCAGTACCTATTGAAGTTAGTAAGGGCAGGTCAGAGATATCATTGAAAACGCACTGTTCAGCTTTTTGGTAGTCTTTCATCTTAAACACATAAATCTCCAGTGCCTGCTTGTGCTGGCCCATCTTGCTCAACACTACAGCCTGTGCTTCGTAGAAAGCAGGTTCTGTATTAATAGTCAGCATACTTCGCTGTGAAGTAAAACAGACGACTTACCGTCGCGAGGAATCAGCTGGAATGCCTTGCTGAGGCTATAAACCTGCACTGGTTCTCTCAGGAACTCGTGCCTCAAGAACTCAACAAAGCGGTTCATCATCTCGTTCCACTCATCGCCATGCTCCATTTTAGTCAAGTTCTCTACGTAGAGCTCCACTAGTCGGTTGTGAAGGTCAGGCGTCATATCCTCGAGCTCGTTGATGATATGCTCCAAATATCGTCCTTCCAGCTGTGTATCGATATCGTGTAAAAAGGACACAACCCTCTCCCGTGGTAGTGTTTCTGCGTTCTCAGTATCGCCGGTGAAAATTTCGAGCGCATCATCAGGACTGGCCTTAAGAGTCCATTCTGCATGCTCAAGAATGAGGTCGATCTCCGATGGAGGCAGAGTTTTAAGGTATTGAATAGTACGCTCGGGGCCATGAAGTGCTGGCGCGGCCTCATCTGGCTTTTCAGCAGCTCCAAAACGCCTCAGCAGCTCCAAAGCCTCTTTGTGTAGCTTTTTGCCGTAAAAAAAGTCGACCAGCTCAGTGTAGCGATTATGCTCCAAAAGCTTTTCGTTGACCACGTTAGGGTCGCAGAAATTAGGAATTCGAAACAGAGAGCTCGCTAATGTTGGTCGAGAGAACATGTAGGCTCGGAACAACGTTGTATCAACTAGGCGGAACGTGTTTCGCAACTCTTCTTGCAGCTTTTCTTCCGATTCGTCAAGCCCTATGCGTAGGAAGTTTTCTGCTATTTCCTCCGTAGAGCCATTTCGATCACTCCGAGGCTTTAAGTTTCCAGTGACCGGATCGATAACACGCTGCAACCGAGCGCGTGTTCCAGCAAGGTAACTGTTCAATTCAAGAACTGCGTTCGTCAAGTCCTTGTCTTTCAAAGGCAGATCCTCGTTCGATTCAGTCTCCTTTATACTGGCAGTGTCGTCGCCATCTACCGTGTCTTTCTTCGAAAAAAGGGACGCGGTATCTGCTTGGGGCCTTCTATAGCTTCCCGTAAGATACCTAGCAAACCCTCCCTTGCTCGATTGAGGAGTTTCGTGCATTGGCTCAGCAGCTTCAGGAGTAGTGGAACGTGTTCCGTTGGCCTTCTTTGGTGTCGCGGGAGCTTCGTCAGATTCCTGGCTCTCCTCTTCCTCGCGCCCTGCCCATGCAGATAGTTCTCCAGCAATTGAGGGTGGGAACATCCGGAGTACTCGTTCAGGAGGAGCATGCACAGTGTCCTCGTTGAAAAGATCCATCGCTTGGCGGTATTTCTTCTTCTTAAATAGACTTTCAGCTTTAAGCATTTTGACCTCACGTAATGTCTGAGTTTTGTTTTCCAGCAAAGCATCCTCTAGCATTTCCAATATGCTAATTGCTTCGTCAAAATGACCACCATCCACAAGCTCCTGGATTTGAGAGTCGTAGTCTGTTGCATCCATCTTCCAAACACATCGCTCACTCGAGATATGAAATCCTTTGCCGCGGTGTGCAAGGCTGTAGGTTGGTGATGGAAAGTGTAGCTGAGCCGCTCCAGGCAGTGATAGGCTTTGGAGCGATGAGAGTGTTGAAGGGTTTCGAACTTCAAGTGAGCCTTTTGAAGGCGCTTGCAGGGCCAGAATATAGGGATACGAGTAACCTATAGATTCAGGGGCATGGTGCCAAGGAATCTGCCTTCTGTCGAGAGGTTTTCCATCGTCATCGATGAATAATGTGTTGATATCTTTGGCAAGCAGTATCTCCCCTTCAGCTAGCTTGGTAGATAATGGCTTGGGCATATAACCCCCCAAGCCCATGTATCCCATGCCAGCACTGCTCATCGCCCCAAACCGGCTAGTTTGTCCGGCTGCTGGCCCCGAGCCAGGGCTTACGATGTCTTCAACTTCACGTGTGACCACGTTGACCATGACGTATCCACCATTCATACCGCACACCAGCTTTGTCGCACTCGCCCATGTTACTGATCGAATCGACTCAGCTAGAACAATTTCGTCTACATCTTCAGAGAGCTCGCTCTCGAGCCAGCTCCAGAGCAGCAGTTTCCTCTTGACCGCAACAGCTAGCCGGCTTACGATTTCAGGAACTCCAGTGTCAGGATCCTTAACGATATTCGAGGTTGATGCGAAGCACGTTGCGTTCTTGGTTCGATTCAAAGTTTCGATGAGTTCGTATGTCTTCAGATCATGGAATGATACATGATAGTTAGACAGAGAAACGATCGTATTCGCATCCTTGATGATTGCCAGCTGCTCGATAGCTCGTGTGGAGAAGCGCTCGACCTCTCGCATCAAATCCGTTGGGCTTGTCGACTTATTAGGAGCAGTTTTGCTCTCGCCGGCCGCGGATGTTGTGGCATTGGCATCCGCATCGGCAGAGCCATTCTGAGACTGATCGGGGAGCTCGTTCAAACGGTAGATTCGGAGGGCGCCGTTGTTAAGGCCGACGAGGACGCGGTCACCTGGACGTGAAGGCTTTAGTTATGTACAGGACGGCCATAGGAGTTGCGGTGAGGTAGATGGAATCAACCACTGAACGGAGAATATGAACATGAGCGTACCGTTAGCGAGGATCGTTTCAATCTTAGCTTTCGTTTGTTGTTTGAGCTCGATTATAGGACGGGCTGTAAAGGCGGAGAGCATGGCGCCGGCCAGCTCGAAGCTGTGGAGGCTATTGGGAGAGGGGGCGCATCAGTTAATTCGAAGGGTAGTTGGGTGTAGATATTGCGATATCCAGCTATTGATATCTCAACAGCAAGAAGTGCTAATATCGACGGCGAACCTTTGGTGTTGTTAGATCAAGACGAAAGCGGTGGTCGGGTGTTTGGTATTGGGTGGCAGGTCATGCCGCCAATATCGACGTCAACGGCATGGCCAGAGCTTCTTGCATCAGCACAGTATAACAGTGTCAATTCGCACTTACACGCTTGCCTCCACTCTGAAGGTATCTACTACTTGTTGTACTGATATTCATCTCTAAATATCTAGAATTAAATTACTAAAATTGCAAGAAGCTTATTCGAGTCGACCAGACACTGTTACTTATGCTAAATTGTGCCTATCTGAAGACTTGCCTGAGCTTTAGGATGACACCGATTTATTTCATCTCTTAAATCCTCGGCAATCAAAATAGCAGATTTGACACCTGGTGTGGTTCTGAATTTATACTCAATTCAAGCTGCTAAATGCAAACAGATAATCTATTTCACGCTGATCTACACTTATGACATTTCAACCCATCCAACTAAACCAAGCAACTACACCCAACTTCGAATTCAAAACACCATAAACAATAGCTGATAACCAAGCGATGACTGAACATTTGATGCAGTATCTCACACATTAGTCAAGTCCGGCGACTTGCATAATTCCATATCCAAGGGTTACAACAACGACGAGAGTGATGAGACTGCTGGGCACACCACGGCTGATGAAATGCTTGACCTGGAGATATCGCTGACCGAAAGGATCTTCTTTCATGATAGCAGCTATGACAAGTTAGAAATCGAGGTTAAGGTGCAATGCGATGCTGAACTTACTCATGTTAGGGAAGCCACTGGTTGGCAAGCCCATGGCGGCACTGCACATTAGAACACCACCCATGACAAGCAGGTTGGGATGAGGTTGATCCATGGCGGCACCGACATCGAAAACAAGGGGGAGGAAAATTAGAGCTGCGACGGTGTGGCTGATGAAGGTTGCGATAACCAAGATCAAAGTCGAGAAGACAACCAGGACACCGTACAAACTCATGCCTTCCACCTTCTCAGAGACAATTTCGGCGAGAGTATGCAGGAGGCCAGACGAGCGAACAGCCTTGCCCAGGGACAATCCACCAGCAGCCAGAATGATGATGGTCCATGGGAAGTTGTTGAAGTCCTCCTTAGTCAATAGGCCAATACCAAAGAAGAGAACAATAGGGATAATGGCAATCACACCCATGTCTCCAAACTCGGCTTCAAGCTGGTGGCTGGCGCACCACAAAGCAATAGTAGAAATGGTGACAATAGTAACAAACCATTGCAGGCCGGTGAACTTCTCTTTGACAGGTCGGATGGGAGCAATCGTTGTGCCCTTACCTGGCTGGAATGTCACGAGAAGAAGAAGCCAGATCAGGACAATCGACACGGCACCAACAGGAATGACGATGAAGAACCACTGTAGCCATGTAGGTGCGGGCTGCATGATACCCATTGCCACCACATTTTGAGGAGATGCAATAGGAGACAACATTCCACCGATGTTGGATGCAAGTGCAATACCGATGATGACCGCTTTCGACATATTGGAATCAGATGGCAAGGTTCGAAGCATGGGCTATGGATACAACTGTCAGCGTGATTTCACGAAAGCGTATCATTGCAAACTTACCTCAATGATAGAATAGCATAGAACAGGGGCAGCGACGTTGCTGATCAACATAGACGCAAAAGCAGCCACAAACATATTGGCGATCAGGACAGTTTTTGGTTGTGTGCCAGCCTTGCTCAGAACAAGAGTAGCCAATCGTTTGTCGATAGTGCACTTAGACAGAGCCGCTGCTAGAGTGAAGCCACCAAGGAGAAGCATGATGACGGGTGTCCACATAGCAGCGAAGATTGCAGATGTAGCTTCCTTGGAGCCCAGGCGCTTCTGAGGCTTGCCGGGTGTCTCATCACGAACCACGTTCAGAACGACAGAGAGGAAGGGAATCAGTAATGAAGTCACAAAGAGAGGAATGGTCTAAGAAAAGTCAGTGAAACTTGGTCGCGGCTATGTCTCGCTGTGAAGCTTACCTCAGTGGCCCACAGTAGACTGACAAAGACAAGCATGGCCAAACAGTTCTGTTGCTCAGCCTTTTCCATGATAGGGAGCAACAGTAGCAGGAAGAAGACAGTCAAGCATGCAATCAAGGTCCAGAGAGACGTGCTTGCAAGCCATGGGGGCAAGGTGATTCTGCCCAGAGGAGTACGGAACTGCGTGATTTGGGCGCCCTTGGCCTCGTCGCCCTGTAACCTCCTTGTCACATTGCCTCTTTCTTGGCCAAGTAGCGCCTGTCCCAGGCCAGCCGCCTCGGCTCTGCGCTCAATACCGATAAGGTCTCGCCAGACAGTGTTGCGCTCCCATACAACGTGCTCTCGAAGATGCGAACGAAGATCCTTGCGAGCCAGGGCCTCATCTCCGCCGGTAACAATTTCGGCGTATGCCTTCTCCATCTTGGCAATGTTTTCCTCGAGCAAGCGCTTGGTTTCGTCCTTGAAGGGGTAGGCGGTCTCGACGTGAGCTCGTAGATATGGTCCTTTCAACTCCTTATCGAGAATCTTATCAAACTTCTTTAGTACCTTGGTGAAACCGGTACGGTTGAGCTGAATGAATGATTTGAGCTCGCAGAGTGAAACATATAGCCCAATAATACGTTTCTTGAGCATGATGCCCGACGAAAACATGCCTGAGGAGAACATAAGAGTTTCCTCGTTTTCATCCCCAACAGTGCTGTGCCTTCTCGCATCTCGGCCAAAGTCGGTAGACGCATTCATATCCTCGGAGCGCGGCTTAGCATTTATATTGGGAAGGGTTCGCCTGCGGCCTGCGCTGCTTCGTCGTCTTGTTGTCAACCCTGTAGTCTCATCTTCCTCTTCGCTTCCGCTCTCCTCATTGTCGCTGCTGCGGCTCCTGGGGCTTCTTGAGCGGAAACCATTTCGCCCGTCGGCTCGGTTGTTGGCAGACGACACAGAGAGTCGGCGCAAGTAACGGTTGTCAGCTATGGCATCTGCAGCCTCGTCGCCAACGTCGCGTAGGAGCTGTGCAGCCTCTTCAAGAAGCTCACCTTCTTTGGATACATAGAACGAGCAGATCTTCTCCAGCTCGACGCCAAGGGCCCTGGAGAAGACGTCTTCGGCATCTTCCTGGTTGATGAGAGGTCTTGATTCAGCATCGCCGGTACTACCGCGCGCCTGATGGGCGGTCTTTTCCAAATTGTAGATACCGCACGACAAAGTCAGCACATTCACGCAATCACCGCATTGGGGAAGTCAAACACACAGCTTCTTGAGATTGCTGTAGGCAATATAATGGCTGCTCCAATCTGGAACAGCATTGAACTGGATACTATGCGAAAACTTCATCTCGTCCTGTTGTTCAAGCCAGCGGCGCTTTCGTTCTCGTTTCGATTGTCTTCTGGCTTCGCGATCTGCGGCGTCTCGACGAGCCTGGATGGGAGGGTAATCGACAAGCTCGAACTGTTCGCTCGTGTTTGCGCTACTGTCGCGCTGGTATTGCTGCTGTGATACCAAGGCTGGATCGTCTAATAGGGAGGCAGCAGCACTCCCTCCTCGGGTCGGATGGACGTCGTTGATGCGGGATTGGGATGCGGTAGGGACAACGCCAGGAACGGAGGAGGGATTGTCGAGGGTGGATGGGGAGGGAATGGTTGCGACTTTGAAGCCTGGCGTAGAAGACGGGAGAGGTCAAAAGATTTAGTTTAAGGTACAAGGTCAAGGTCTAGGTCCTGGCCCAGAAATTTTCTGCTATCGACAAAGAAGTTCGGAACAAGTTAAGGTGTGTGCCGGTGACGAAAGGCATGTGGTTCAAGAGACCCAATTGGGTGTCATTTGTTGCGAGTGGATGAGGAAATCGTCGAGGCAGCGCAGCCCCATCAGCCAAGAAAAGGTACAGCACTAACGTCCCCGCTTGCGATCGTAACCTTGTTTTGTATGATTGGAGTGGATTGTTTTGGAGATGGTGATACGATGATACCTGTAAGAAGCTGAGGCTTGGCTGTAATGCACAGAGCCAGATTGAGGGTATTGTAACTCGGGGAATGAGAGAGGGTGAAGCAACACGCAAGTCAAGGGGTTGATGGAAGCCACTCAAACGAGGCGGAAACTTGCAGTAAAGGATCGCTTTTGAGGCTTGTGATAGGTTGAGCCTGGAGTTGCGTGCAGAAAGACCCTTGTACGATGTGACGTCGGGTTAGTTATTGGGGGCTTGCAGTTGCAATACAGTACTATTCAGTCTGTACTCGAGGTTGATCATGAGAGAAGAGTTTCAAAGAATTGCCGTCATTATTAATAGTATTTCTCCTGATTCAACCTTGTCTCGCTTCTGCATCTCGATTGTTTCGCAATCAAAGATGGACTCTCCAGTCCGCTTACCTAACCGGGATCTCATGTAAATACGACTAAGTTGTCTCCAAAAGTGCATGATATATCAGGTTGTCTACTGTTCACAAGAGTTCAGGGGATTGCAACCATAGCACGGGTTTTCTGGTGTGTCTGGGAGTCGTCCCATGATCAGAAACGTGGGCAAATCCCCTGAATTGACAGGTTGGATAGGTTCACCAAGTTGCACCCTCTACAATCAGTAGGCTGAGACACCGGGAAAAGAGGTTGGAGGTCAGCTGGAGGTCTTGAAGTTGGAGATGAACGTGGGGGTGAATTTCTCCAACTTTGTCTGCCTACCCTAGGACACCCAACCTCATTATTGGATTCCAAGTTACACAAGACTATCAATATAAACATCAATTCTAGTTTTTCTACTGTAATTCGATCCTCTTATCAGTTTCCTAACATCTGCTGCAGGGCATTCGTACGATAAGTCTCGCTTCTTTCCACCAACTCTTCGTGTCGACCCTTTTCTACAACCTTGCCTCCCTCAATCATAAAGATGACATCCGCCTTGCGCACCGTGTGAAGCCTGTGTGTTATGGCGATCACGGTGATACCTCGTGCTACACGCTCTAGTCCCTCTTGCAGAGCCCGTTCACTCTCGGCGTCAAGTGCACTTGTGCTCTCGTCAAGCAAAAGCAGCTTAGGCTTACGCACAAGGGCTCGCGCAATCGCTAGTCGCTGTCTCTGACCGCCAGAAAGACGCGAACCATTAGGCCCGCATTCAGTATCGTATCCGTTGGGCAACTCCATAATAACGTTGTGGATATTGGCCAGCTTACAAGCTTCATGGATCTCTTCGTCACTTGGCTCGTGATCAGGAGTTGAGCCTAAAGCGACATTGAAACGGATCGTTCCGTCAAATAGAGCGCAGTCCTGGGGAACAACTGCTATGTCGTTGCGGAACCCGGTTCCTTCACGTGCGCAAATATCAACACCGTTAATCTCGACGGTACCGCCTGATGGTCGGTACATACGTTGGACCAACGACATGATGGTCGACTTGCCAGCACCAGATGGTCCGACAAGACCAACAAACTGTCCACCGGGAATAGTGAATGACATGCCGGTGAGGATTTGAATATGAGGTCGGGCCGGATATGAGAATTTCACATCCTTGAACACGATCGTGGCCCCCTTGCCTCCGCTACTCTTCTCATGAGCTTCAGCGCGAGTTTCAAGATCCTTTTCGGTATTTTCGATAGCGAGTGTCAGTTTGCCTTTCTTCGCCTCGTCCTTGGAAGATCCGAGATTGATCAAGCTCAGAATGCGGGAAGCAGCAGCCCTGGCTCGAGACACTTCAGGCGCAAGACTGAACATTTGACCCCAGAGCTGTGCACTAACAAGCATGCATATGAGAATTATAAAGAACTCTCGCTGGCTAGCCTCGCCTGCAGTGATCCGAGTCGAACCCCACCAGTATGCGAAGGCATAGATCAAATTCCCGGTGCTGTTAGCGAGAGAGAGCCATAAGTTGGCGTACATAGAAGCCAAAGTGATTTCCTTCCGAGGTGCCCTCAGAGCACGACGGTATGCGCTCATGACTTCCTCTTCTATAGATAGTGAAGAGATGGTTTTGAAAGAGTTTACAGCCTCGTTGGCGATGCCGACGGCTCCGGAGAAAGCTCCAGCGTGGCGACGCTCAAACTTGGACAACGATCGAAGCTGCATGATGCCGCAGCCAAGAAGGATAGGCACGATGACCAAGCAGACGATGGCAATCTTCCAAGCGAGAATGTGTGAGAGGATGATGGCAACCAGAAAATTTACCACGATAGAGAAAATTGTGCCAATGATAGAGCCGCTGAATCCGCCAACTGCTGCGGCATCCGTGGTGATAACAGATAGAAGCGCAGTGGGAGTGCGCCCTTCTGACTGATGCCAATCGAGATCTTGTTCATACAGGGAGCGGAAGCAGAGGACTCGGATCTTGTATAACAACTTCTCAGCAACCATGCCGAAGCCGGTCCAGCTTGTGATATTGGCCAATAACTCGACGCAGGCAATCATAAACCACATGCCTCCAAAGAACCTACCCGCCCAGAGAATATCTTGGACAGGGTTACAGGGGCTGAGGTTGTCAATGGTGTAACCGAAAATTAGACCAGATGAAGAAAATGTGAGCCCGACGATAGTGGCAGCAAAGAGACAAACAATGATGAGGAGAAGATAGGGTCGTACCATGCTGCCAATGGTCTTGATGACGACCCATGCAGACTTGTTGGAGTCGAGAGCAGCGTCTGCCTCGGGAGGAGTATCTTTCTCTTCGGTTTCTTGCACCTGGGAAGCATCTACCTCCTCCTTTCCAATGTTCTCAGCCTTCAGTTCTGCAACCGAGTCCTTTTCGGAGAAGGCACCATCAGCCCGTACAGTGCTTGTGGTAGACCCGGCGTCCTCTGAATCAACTGTCTGCAGGCGTACCATACTGGCATATGAGCCATTGAGAGCCATTAGTTCAAGATGGTTGCCTTGCTCGATAATTTCACCACTGTTCATGATGATGATGTTGTCGGCGTTTTTTATAGTGGACAAACGATGGGCAATAGCAATGACGGTACGATTCTTAGCAATAGACTCGATGGCCATCTGGATGCGGTGTTCACTTGCGGAGTCGAGAGAAGCTGTGGCCTCATCCAGGATGAGGATCTTGGGATCGCGGATCAATGCTCGAGCAAGCGCAAGACGTTGTCGTTGACCGCCGCTCACAAGCTTTCCGCCGGTACCGACCAGTGTTCCATAGCCATACTCCAATCTGTCAACGAAACCAGATGCGTCAGCAAGTCGAGCAGCCTCCTGAACTCGTTCAACTAGGTCAACCATTTCTTGCCCAAAGCTTTGAGCTGCTACCACGAGATCATCGCCCTGACGGAGCCTAGCGGCGAGCTCACCAAGCCCAGTGCCAAGGATTGTGGTTTTAAATCTTTGATGCTCAGGCTGGGGCGAGTTCAAGATGCCAAGGGCGATATTCTCGACGATTGCCCGGTCCAGAAGAGAGGGTTCTTGCTGCACAAGACTCATGTGACTCCTTAGTCCCTTGACGTTTAGTTCTTTAAGATCATGTCCATCAAGGAGAACTGTACCCTCGGTGGGGTCATAGATTCGAGATGTAAGGCCAGCAACAGTGGACTTTCCGCTGCCAGAAAGGCCGACGAGGGCGGTATGCTTACCAGCAGGACATTCGAAAGAGACATTCTTCAGCACCGGGTGGTGAGGTCGTGAAGCGTAGGCAAATGAAACGTTTTTGAAGCATACGCTTCCCTCTACCGATGTGAGATTCTTACCCTTGCTGGACCCCGTGTCGATGGTAGCCGGGCTGTCCATATCTTCACGAAGTTTTTCAAAAGATCCGACAGCAGCCCCAACCAGTGGCAACAAAGGGGCAATGCCACCAAGAACAACACAGGCTAGAATAGGTCAGTAATTGGACCCGGCTCGAAACAAGCACATCAGGAATAACATACCGTCAACCAGCAAAAGAATAACAGTGTAGATATCACCAACAGAGGCATTGCCGTTACCCTCAACCATGTCGGCAATCTGCGTACTACCCTGCCAGAAAGCAAGCGCGTTTGCCGAGTAGGCAATAAAGTAGAGCAACCCGGCTTGAATAGCAGCAACAAAGGCTTTGTTAATTCCTTGCTTTCGTGCCCCCTTCATCCTCTCCGCAAAGATGGCCTCGAGTCGAGGACCTGCACCAAAAGCCTGAACAACGGGAATATTGGCAAGGACTTCTGAGGCGATTGAAGAGGCCGAAGCGATCTTCTCGGACATGGCTGTTGCAAACTTTGAGGTAAACATACTCCCTACAATAGCGAGAAGCATGAACGCAGGAACAAGCGATACGAGAATACCAGCGAGTGTAGTATTTTTGACAAATGCGACAACGTACGACGAGACAAAGAACGAGGTGCAACCCATGATAATGCCCACTTTCTCTGAGGTACCAGACTGAATTGCCTGGATATCAGCATTGAGACGGGAGGTGATCTCTCCTGCTTGTCTCTTGTCGAAGAAGGTCGCATCTTGTAATAGGATGCTCATAAAATAGCGATCTCGAATGCGATTCTCGAGACGACGACTAAAGATAGACCAAGACACGATGTAGGTGTAGATGAGAGCAAAGCTAATTACTCCGATCCATGTGATCATGACAACCTTTTTGTTGATGCTGTCTTGGAGCTCTTTAGGTGAGTATTGTGATGCGATCTCGCCATTGTCGCAAGATGCAGTATTGAGATCGTTGACCAGTTGACCAAAAATGATACCCATTAGAGGAAACGGGGCACCAGCGGCGCATGCTGTGAGAGTTCCAACAATGAGAAGAAGGATATCGATCCATGTTGGGTTGGCGTAGAAGAGGAGTTGGAAGTAGGTGAAGAACGAACGTAGAGTCTGCGAAGAAATGTTAGTAGCTGTGAGATTTGCATGTCATTATGACGCTTGTGTACTATGTCAGTAGAACTTACCTTATTCTTCTTCTTTTCGGGCGGTGTTTGAGATGTTGCAGACACTGATGATGACCTTGTAGACGGTCGTGGCGAGTGGCTAAGTTGATGCTCAATGTTTGAGTTGTTCAGCACATCAACCACCGTGTCTGTGGCAGCAGCGCTGTCTTTTGAAGATTCATGATGCGCAGGATCATTAATACCAGATGCTTCTTTGCTCATGGCATGATCTTGTCGCGCTGGTGAAGGGGATGCCATTGTGAACGTGTAAGTCGCACGACAGACAGTCTACGGCTCGTGACCTCACAAGGACAGAGATGGAGAAAGAGAAGAGAAGAGAAGAGAAGAGAAGAGAAGAGAAGAGAAGAGAAGAGAAGAGAAGAGAAGAGAAGAGAAGAGAAGAGAAGAGAAGAGAAGAGAAGAGAAGAGAAGAGAAGAGAAGCGAAGAGAAGA